>ML104029.1:88593-182134 GCA_003697995.1 Taxidea taxus jeffersonii | reverse complement strand
AAGGAAGAGGCCAAGTCCCCTGAGAAGGCCAAGTCCCCAGTGAAGGAGGAGGCCAAATCCCCAGAGAAGGCCAAGTCCCCAGTGAAGGAGGAGGCCAAGTCCCCAGAAAAGGCCAAGTCTCCAGTGAAGGAAGAGGCTAAGTCCCCTGAGAAGGCTACGACTCTTGATGTTAAGTCCCCAGAAGCCAAGACTCCAGCAAAGGAAGAAGTAAGGTCCCCTGCAGACATTAAATCTCCCAAAAAGGCAAAAAGCCCTGTCAAGGAGGAGGTCAAGTCCCCAGAGAAGGTCAAATCTCCTGTGAAAGAAGAGACCAAGGCTCCTGAGAAAGAGGTCACAAAGAAGGAAGAGGCAAAGTCCCCCATAAAGGAGGAGGAGAAACCCCAAGAAGTGAAAGTCAAAGAGCCCCCAAAGAAGGTAGAGGAAGAGAAAGCCACACCAAAAGCTGAGGAGAAGAAGGACAGCAAGAAAGATGAGGTGCCAAAGGAGGTTCCAAAACCTGAGGTCCAGGACAAGAAGGAACTGGCTGTGGAGAAACCCAAAGAATCCAAAGTTGAAGCCAAGAAAGAGGCTGAAGATAAGAAAAAAGCAGTGACCCCAGAGAAGGAGGCTCCTGCCAAGGTGAAGGAAGAGTCCAAACCCAAAGAGAAGGCTGAGGTGGCCAAGAAGGAACAAGATGATGCAAAGGTCAAAGAACCTAGCAAAGCGGCAGAGAAGGAACCAGAAAAGCCAAAGAAGGAAGAGACACCGGCAGCACCTGAGAAAAAAGATGTCAAGGAGGCCAAGAAGCCTGAGGAGAAACCCAAAGCAGAGGCCCAAGCCAAAGAAGAGCCCAGCAAAGAGGCCCCAACACCCGGCAAAGCCAAGACAGAAAAGGCTGAGAAATCCTCTAGCACAGATCAGAAAGACAGCAAGCCTCCAGAGAAGGCCACGGAAGACAAGGCTTCCAAGGTGGAGAAGTAAGGCAGGGAGAAAGGACTCCAGAACAGCCAAAGAAACTCAGGAGGGCCCAGGAGCTCAAGGGTCAACATAAAAATTTTCATTTTTTCTTCCTTTTCTTTATATAAGAAGAAACTTTGCTTAGATGATGGGGCCCTCCTTCACCAAACAGGAATTTCTATTAGCAATAGGTTAGCAAGAGAGGGTATTCCCAGTCCCTGGCCCTACACCCCAAACTCTGTGCAGGTGATGGACAGTTATGTTATGATAGCTTATGTAGCCAAATGTGATATATGCCGAATGCCATATGTAAACACTTGACTATAAAAACTGATCCCCTCCTTTCCAAATAAGTGCATTTATTACCTGTATGTGCAATTGACAGATGATCGCAATAATGAATGAGCAGTTAGAAACACATTATGCTTGAGATGTCTTAACCTATTCCTGAATGCCTTCTGTTTTCCAAAGGAGTGGCTGAGCCCTTGCCCAGAGCTCTCTATCCTGGAAGAGCTGGAGCAGGTGGGGCTGGGCACTGGCCACTGAATCATGCCAGGGCGCACTTTTCCAGTGAAGTCCACTTTCAATTGCTTCTGTGCAATAAAACCAAGTGCTTATAAAATGAATATGTTTCTGCTGTTATTTATTCTCTTCTCCCTGGCAGGCTGGGGGACAGGGTGAAGGGAAGTCTAGATGTCCTACTCAAGGCCGCAGAGGACTGAGTGAGCATCAGAGGTCCTGTGCATGTATGGGACCAGTTAACGTGGCGTCTCTCGGGCTGTTTCCCAGACACAAACCATGTGACAGGCAACGTGCTAGGTGCTTTATCTTTATGATTTTGTAGCTAGGTGGCCTGGCGCATGGTTTCTCAGCGTGGTTCATGGATCACCTATATTAACATCATCTGGGAGCCATAAGAAATGCAGATTCCTTGATTCTACCCTAGACAATTGAATCAAAATCTGAGGCGTAGGTCTGGGAAAGTACATGCTTTACCAACTCCCACTTGATTCTGATGCACACTGAAGCCTGGGAGCGGTTGAGGTCTTGTGGATATTAAACAGCCTATTTCTGGAGCTCTTCTATGTCCTCTTTTGTAAGGAGGCATGAGCCTTCTGAATGAGAGGCCATAGGTGGCTAATTCACCTGTTGTGAAGACTACTACAGTCATCGTCATTGGGAACAATGTCAGTAGTCCCTTAATTGGATTCCAATATACTTCAGAGACGATTTTGAAAGCTGTATTCTTGTGAATTTATGTGAATTTACTCTAAAATTCTTTTGTGGTTTCCAACTTTATGTTTGCTTTTAGCACTTTTCCTGGGAATTGCTTCTTTCCCTGCCCCAACCAGGTGGTTCTCAGAGTCACCATGTTTTCTAATTGCTCTGTACCACTGGTCACTGGTGATTGATCCAAGAATGGCCACTCGATTCCAGATGAGGTTCCAATGAGAACTCTTGGGATTTCAAACTTGGACCAGATTGACTGTCAGTTTTCTCCTTGTTGGGGGTAGGTGAATAAGGGAATCAGTAGCTATGGGCCACCATTTTTCCATCCTTGTGGAAAAGTTAGTCTGTGAGAAAGAGATGGACCGAGACAAGATACCTAGAGAATTATTGTAGATTTCAGGTCCTTGATCATGATGTTCCTTTCCATGGCTTATTGGCCATTCTTTGAGCTAATAAAGTTTTGCCAAAGCTCATTTAGGATATGGCTCTGTCATATGCAACTGGAAGGGTTCTGAATAATGTAGTGACTGGGGGCACCTGGGTGGCTCAGTTGTTAAGCGTCTGCCTTTAGCTCAGGTCATGATCCCTGGCTCCTGCAATTGAACCCCCCCACTGGGCTCCCTACTCTGCGAGGAGCCTGCTTCTTCCTCTCCCACTCTCCTTGCTTGTGTTCCCTCTTTCACTGTGTTTCTCTCTGCCAAATAAATAAATAAAATATTAAAGTAATGAAGTGACTGGGGGGGCTGGTAACTATGCTGGAAACCAAATGGTCTACTTGGGACACTCTGCCCCTCTCCTTCCCTTCCCCATTCTCTTTGTCTCAAATAAATAAATAAATCTTTAAAAAACAACAAAAGCAATGAATATGGATTATACCAAAAAGTAAGATAAATATAAGGGAAAGTTGGGGAAAGGGAAAATGGAGTGTGTAATTGATCAAAAACACTCATCTCTCATACCAGTCTGGTGAAAATTCTTAAAATCAATTAAAGAAAGGACTGAGAAACTACCAGACTAGAGGAGACTAAGGAGACATGATGACTCAGTGCAATGTGGTACCCTGCATTGACTTCTAGAACATTAGTGGAAAAAGCAGTGAACTCCAAATGCAATCTGTCATTCAGTTGGAGCAATGTACCAGTATTAATCTCTTCGTTCTGACAAATATACCATGATCACACAGGTGTGAATATTATAAGGAATTAGGAGAGGGTATTCAAGAACTTACTATGCTATCTTTGCAACTTTTCAGTAAATTTAAAATTACTTCAAAATATAAAACCTTAAAAAAAATAAAGGGGGGGTACCTGGCTGGCTCAGTCTGTGGAACATGTGACTCTTGATCTCAGAGTTATGAGTTCAAGGCTAATGTTGGGTGTAGAGATTACTTAAAAATAAAATCTTGAGAAAATATAAATAAAATTACTTCAAAATAAAGTCTTTTAAAAAATGATGTATCAAACAATGGATGCCTAGGTGGCTCAGCTGTTGTTTAAGTGTCCGACTCTTGGTTTTGGCTCAGGTCAGACATGGTCTCAGGGTCCGGGGATGGAGCAGGCATTGGGCTCTGTGCTCAGCATGGAGTCTGCTGGAGATTATCTCCTTCTCCCTCACCCTCTTTTTTAAAGATTGATATGTCAAGAAATTGCACAGGACTAAAAACAAAGTAAATACCAGATATCAGAACCTAAGACCTGGAGTTGAAGACCTGGAGATGAAGGTCAGGGAGAGGCAAAAGTCCCTATGCATTATTATAAGCAGATCATAACCAGTCAAAGCCAACAGGCCCCAAACAGCTTCCAGCCCAATCTCCTTATACAGATGAGGAAACTGAGGCCAGAGGAGCAGGAGCCTGCCTAAAGCCAACTTGGTTGCAGAGTTTACTTTCCTATTTGTTCTATACAGAAAATATGAATAACCTGGATATTACTTTTTTAGAGTCTGATTTTTTAAAAATTGCTTTCAGTGACCCTTATTTAGAAATTTTATACTTTCTCAGTTTTGAAATCACAGGGAAGACATGATAGGCATTAGAAATACAAGGGCTCTTAAATATCTCTGATTCAGCCAATGTCCATAGGAGAAAAGAAGGGGCTTGTCTAGATTAGAATCTGAGCCATCATATCAACACTTTCCAAGGACTAGATGCTAGGCTGCACATTTTATATCCATAGTCTAACAGCCCAATGAAATGAACACTATTGAACCTGCATTTCTCCGTCGAAAAAACTGAGTTTCAGAGAGTGACTTTGCCTGAAGTCCCAGAGCCAGGAAGATGTGGAGGCTGGATTTAAATTTGAATCTGTCTGAGCATGGACCCGGGGCTCCCTTTCTTTGGCATTCTGCCTCCTGACATATTCCATGGCCACCCCAGACCAGATGCTGTAGGTATTAGGAATGCAAAAAGCCCCAGCCTTCCACAGTGATATCATTTTCATGGTGACCCCAAGTGGCACGGGAGGGCAGGAGGATCTAACCAAGGCATTTCTCCTCTTTGCCCTAAGTGGGCATGCTCCCAGGGCTGTAGGCAGGATTAGCCGGCCAGATACCAACTAGGACTAACTTCAACTATCTGCCAAACAAAATAATTCTCCCTCTGGGAGGATAATAAACCTTAGGAAAAACGAATAGAGTCAATTTGCTAAGAAATTGCTTGTCAGATGTCAAGGGCCTAGGGGATACAGACAATACATGGAAAGGAGCTGACTGCTTTGGGATGTGCCTTTCCTGTGAACTAGCTCTTGGCTCAGCAAACATAGTTGGGTTGATGAAAAACATCCTTCATTTTTTCCCCAGGGGAACTGTTTCAGAAAGGCTAGGGTAGGTTCTGTCTATGATACTAAACAACTATATCTCAGCGGTTCAGCCCAAAGAAAGCATCTTTCTCACGCACACTACACATCCAGTCTCTGTTCTGGCACGGGTCTCTGTTCATAGTGGTCACTCAAGAACCAAGTAAATAGGTGCTCCATCTAGATCCAAGTTTCCAGGCTCATGGAGGCAGGGGAGAGAGAACGCGACAAACCATGCACAGGCTCTTAAAAGTCCCACCTGGAAGTGAGGCAGGTCTCTTCTGGCAACATGGTACCGGCCAAAGCAATTCACACAGTTAGATATCTAATGTCAGAGGAGACAGGCAGAGCAGTCTTACTGAAGTGCTAGAGGGAGAAGAGGGGGGACCTTTTTTAGGGGAACACTGATAACTCTACAGCAATGTTCCAGAGAATTCTGACCAGCAGCTCCTGAGGCAAGGCCTTGAGGTTCCCATACTCATCAGCACTACTTTTGCTGCAAGTAGTCAAAACAGAATCAAACGAGTTTAAGCAAAATACTATTGCTTTTAAAAAGGGGTGCCTGGGTGGCTCAGTGGGTTAAAGCCTCTGCCTTCAGCTCAGGTCATGATCTCAGGGTCCTGGGATTGAGCCCCACATCAGGCTCTCTGCTCAGCGGGGAGCCTGCTTCCTCCCCTCTCTCTCTCTGCCTGCCTCTCTGCCTACTTGTGATCTCTGTCTGTTCAAATAAATAAAAAAAATCTTTTAGGGACGCCTGGGTGGCTCAGTTGGTTAAGCAGCTGCCTTCGGCTCGGGTCATGATCCCAGCGTCCTGGGATCGAGTCCCACATCGGGCTCCTTCCTTGGCAGGGAGCCTGCTTCTCCCTCTGCCTCTGCCTACCACTCTGTCTGCCTGAGCTTGCGTGCGCTCTCTCTCTCTCTCTCTAGTAAATAAATAAATAAAAAATCTTAAATAAAAAAAAATCTTTTAAAAAATATCTTTTAGGGACGCCTGGGTGGCTCAGTTGGTTAAACGTCTGCCTTTGGCTCAGGTCATGATCCCAGCGTCCTGGAATCGAGTCCCGCATCAGGCTCCTTGCTCAGCAGGGAGCCTGCTTCTCCCTCTTCCTCTCCCTCTGCCTGCCACTCTGTCTGCCTGTGCTCATTCTCTCTCTGACAAATAAAATAAATAAATAAATAAAAATTAAAAAAAAATATCTTTTAAAAAAATAAATAAATAAAATAAAAATTTAAAAAATTTATTTGAGAGAGAGTGAGAACGAGAGAGATCAGAGTGGGAGAGGGAGAAGTAGACCCACTGCTGAGCAGGGAGCCCGAAGTGTGGCTCAGTCCCAGGACCTCAAGACCATGACATAAGCCGAAGGCAGATGCTCAACTGACTGAGCCACCCAGGTACCCTGAAAACTACTTTTTAATGTTAAAAATAATTTATATCAATGGGACCTGGTAGACATCTATATAACACTCCATGCAAATGCACATGAACTGTTCTCCAGGACAGACCATATATTAGGCCACAAACAAGCCTCAGAAAATTTCAAAAGATTGAAATAGGACAAAGTCTACTCTTGACCACAATGGAATAAAATTAGAAATAACAAAAATTTATTTAAAGAAATTTAAATAAAGAAATTTAGAAAATTCACAAATATATGGAAATTAAACAACATACTTCTTAATAACCAAAAGTTCAAAGAAGAAACCATAGGGGAAATTGGATAAAAACTTTGAGATGAATGCATATAAAGACACAACATATGGAAACTTATGGGATGCAGCTAATTCCTTAGAGGCAAATTTACAGTTTCAAATGCCTACATTTAAAAGGAAGAAAGTTTTCAAGATGATAATCTAATTTTCCACTTGAAGGATGGAAATAGAAAACTAAACTCAAAGCAGGGTTAGAGTGGAACTTAATAATGTAAAAATAAAAAAATAAGAGAAAAATCAGTGAAACTAAAAGTTGGTTCTTTGAAAGATCAACCAAATTGACAAAACTTTAGTTAGATTGATGAAGGAAAAAAGAGAGCACTCAAATTGCTAAAATCAGGAATGAAAGAGAGGATATTAATACCAAACTTAGAGAAATGAGAAGGATTATATGGAAATACTGTGAACAACTGCATGCCTAATAATTAGATAATTTGAATTAAATGGACAAATTCCCCAAAAGACACAAAGTACTGAAATTGACTCAAGAAAAAAATAGCACATCTGGATAGATCCACCACAAACAGAGATTAAAATAGTAATTTCAAAACTACCCACAAAGAAAAGTTCAGGCCTAAATGAGATTTCCAAAGTGACTTCTACCGAACATTTTTGTTGGTTTGTTTGCTTTTTAAAAAATTCTTAAAATTTTTAATTAACATATAATGTATTATTAGCCCCAGGGGTACAGGTTTGTGAATCACCAGGTTTACACTTCACAGCACTCACCATAGCACATACCTTCCCCAATGTCCATAACCCCACCACCCTCTCCCTACCCCCCTTCCCCTGGCAACCCTCAGTTTGTTTTGTGAGATTAAGAGTCTCTTATGGTTTGTCTCCCTCCCCATCCCATCTTGTTTCATTTATTCTCTAACGAACATTTAAAGAATTAATGCCAATCCTTCTCAAATTAAAAAAAAATAGAAGAGAGAATAATTCATAATTAATTCCCAGAGGTCTCTATTACCCTAATACCAAAACCAGACAAAGAACAACAAAACCACAGAATAATATCCCTTACAAATGCAGATGCAAAAATCCTCAACAAAATACTATGCAAAATACTGTATCGATTGAGCAATATATTAACAAGATTATACACCATCATCATGTAGGATTTATCCTGGAAATGATGGTTCAACATAAGGAAAGCAATAAATCACTGAATGATTCACTTTGAAATGGTTAATTTTATGCCATGTGAATTACACCTCAATAGATTTTTAAAACTGTGGCAAAATACACAGAAAATTCACCACTAGTGATATTTAGTACATTCATAATGTTGTGCAACCAATTACCACTATCTAGTTCCAGAAGGATACCCCTTACCCATTAGGCAGTCTTTCCCATTCCTCCCACCCCTGCTTCCTGATAACCACTACTCTGCTTTTTGTCTCTATGGATTTATGTATTCCGGACATTTATATAAATGGAATCATACAATACATGACCTTTTGTGCCTGGCTTCTTTCTGGGAATAGTCTACCCTGAAAGTTGTAATACCAACCACAAGGAAGATAGGGGGAAGGAGGTGTTTTTGCTGCTTGGTTTTCCCTAAAGCCTGAAGATTCTTTAACAATTGTATATTTCAGCCTTATAAAGTACATTAATAATGATTATAAAAATAGCTTTCTGCTTTTCTTGCTGTCCCAAACCTGAGTTTACTTACTAAATTTAACATTTCACTTTAATCTTCTCTTAACAGACTTTATGTATTGGGCGCCTGGGTGGCTCATTGGGTTAAGCCTCTACCTTTGGCTCAGGTCATGATCTCAGGGTCCTGGGATCAAGCCCCACCCACATCAGGCTCTCTGCTCAGCAGGGAGCCTGGTCCCCCCACCCCCTGCCTGCCTCTCTGCCTACTTGTGATCTCTCTCTCTCTCTCTGTGTCAAATAAATAAATAAAATCTTAAAAAAATAACCTTCATGTATTAATTCATCCAAGAAATATTTATTGATCTCCTGTTGTGTATCAACCTTGTGCAAGGCCCTAGAGATGTAGAGGTGAGCAAAATACAAGTGTGTTTCTGCCTTTTCTGGAGCATGCAGTCTAGTGAGAAAACAAGCATTGAAGAGTAACACACAAATGGTTGCATAATGAAATATGTTATATGTTTCATCTTAGTGGGTCTCCATTAGCTTTTACTTCTCTAGCCTCTATTCTTTTTCTGATGAAAAGAGAAACCACATCTTCCTCGCTGAGGCCATGCAATAGGGTAAATAATGGTCCTCCAAGTATATCTATGTCCTAATCCCTGGAACCTGTGAATGTTACCATGTATGGCATAAAAGACTTTGCAGATGTGATTAAATCAAGGATTTTGAGATGGGAGATTATCCTGGATTATCCAGTTGGACCCACTGTCATCAGAAGGCTCCTTACTAGAGGGAGCAGGTATCAGAGTTAGAGGAGGAAGTGATGTGATGACAGAAGCAGAGACTGGAGTGATGCACTTTCAAGATAGAGGAATGAACCACAAGCCAACTCTAGAAGCTGGGAAAAGCAAGGAAATATTCTGTCCTTGAGACTGCAGAAGGAAACAGCCCTATCTGTACCCAAATCTTGACTTAAGCCCAGTGAAATTGATTTCAGACTTCTGGCTTCCAGAATAATTAAGATAATCAATTTGTGTTGTGTTAAGCCACCAAATTTGTAGTAAATTGTTACAACACCCACAGAAACCTAATATAGGCCACGTGGTTTAGGTGTCCATGGACCCAGGACCCAGAGATGTACATGTGTCAGACATGGCCCATCATATACTGTCCCCTGGCCTCTGGGACTAGTTCAGAGATTTACAAGTGATGCACTTCTATCCAATGAAAACCAATTCCAATACTGTTGTAGAAGCTACTGGTGGAGAGAAGCTCTGCCAAAGTCCACCCTGAGAATAAACAACAGCGAAGAAAGCACCTTGGAATTACTGCTAGTGTTTAAGTCCCAATGACACCATTTAAACAGCCAAATTAGGAGCGCCTGGGTGGCCCAGTTGGTTAAACGACTGCCTTTGGCTCTGGTTGTGATCCCAGTGTCCTGGGAAGGAGCCCTGTGTTGGGCTTCCTCCTCGGCAGAGAGTCTGGTTCTCCCTCTCCCTCTGCTGCTCTGCCTGCTTGTGCTCTCTCAATGTCAAATAAATAAAGAAATCTTTAAGAAAAATAAAAACTAAACAGCTGAATTCAGCTGTCCCTGAAGTCATCCAGTGAACTTCTTAGTTACTTGAGTCAATAAATTCTTTTTTGTTTAAAAAATATGTATCAAGGAGAGAATGGGTGGCTCAGTCTGTTAAGCATCTGTCTTCGGCTCAGGTCATGATTCCAGGGTCCTTGGATCGAGCCCTGTGTCAGGCTCCCTGCTTAGCAGGGAGTCTGCTTCTCCCTCTGCCCCTTCCCCTGCTTGTGCTCTGTCAAATAAACAAACAAATACATAAAATCTTTAAAAATAAACCTAATAAGGAGTGCCTGGGTGGCTCAGTGGGTTAAAGCCTCTGCCTTTGGCTCAGGTCATGATCCCAACGTCCTGGGATCGAGCCCTGCATCGGGCTCTCTGCTCCGCAGGGAGCCTGCTTCCTCCATTCTCTCTCTGGCTGCCTCTCTGCCTACTTGTGATCTCTGTCTGTCAAATAGATAAATAAAATCTTAAAAAAAATAAATTAAATGAAGCTTGTGCAACCACTCTGGAAAACAGCATGGAGGTTCCTTAAAAAATTGAAAATAGAGCTACCTTATGACCCAGCAATTGCACTACTGGGTATTTATCCTAAAGATACAAACGTAGTGATCCAAAGGGGCACGTGTACCCGAATGTTTATAGCAGCAATGTCCACAATAGCCAAGTTATGGAAAGAACCTAGATGTCCATCAACAGATGAATGGATAAAGAAGATGTGGTATATATATACGATGGAATACTATGCAGCCATCAAAAGAAATGAAATCTTACCATTTGCGACGACATGGATGGAACTAGAGCGTATTATGCTTAGCGAAATAAGTCAACTGGAGAAAGACAACTACCACATGATCTCCCTGATATGAGGAAGTGGAGATGCAACGGGGGTGGGAGTTAAGGTGGTAGGAAAAGTAAAAATGAAAGAAGATGGGATCGGGAGGGAGAAAAACCAAAAGAGACTCTTAATGTCATAAAACAAACTGAGGGGGGTGGGGGGAAGAGGGGTTGGGTGAAGGTGGTGGGGTTACATCATATGTTTAAATAAAGCTTAAATAAAGTAAAAAAAAAATTTTTTAAAAAAAGGAAAAAAAATTAAAGCAAAAAAAAAATAAATTAAATGAACCTAATAAAATAAACCATGGTACATCCATTAAATGGAATAGTATGCAGCTGTAAAGAATGAGGAATCTCTTTATATCTGCACTGATACAGAAGAATGTCTAAGATATAAAAAAATTAAGGTGTAAAACAATGTATGTAGTATGATATTTTGCAAAAAAATGGAAAAATAATTTGTGTTTGCTTACAGAATTTGAAAGGATACAAAAGAAAGTAAGCAAGATGGTTGCTTATTGAGGGAGATGGGAACTAGGCAGGTCGGGGATAAGATTGACAGTAAAACCTTTCACTGTACTTTCACTTTTCATGCTTTCTGGTTTTCTGAATCTTGTGAATGAGTTATTATTCTAAAAGTCAAATTAAAAATTTTGTACACTATGGTCTAATTTTTGTGAGGCAACAAATAAATACATATGAGATTGCAAAATACAAAACACCCAGCCTCGGAGTGTTTATTTTGTATACAGTAGGAAATAAATACTGTACTGGTCCTGTGACTGGTTTTTGGGTCCTTCGTGTGGGACTTTATATCTCAACTTGTTAGATTGGGTCTATCTTTTTTTTTTTTTTAGATTTTATTTATTTATTTGAGAGAAACAGGAGGGGGTAGGGTCAGAGGGAGAACCAGACTCCCTGCTGAGCAGGGAGCAGGATGCAGGACTCGATGCTGGGGCTCTAGGATCATGACCTGAGCCAATGGCAGTCGCTTAATCAGCTGAGCCACCCAGGGCTGCACCCTAGATTGGGTCCATCTTTAAAATATTTTGGGATACTCCCATCCATTCACTCATTGCACAAATATACTCTGTGGGTCTTCCACCAGCCTCCAAGGTAGGTGGAACACTACCACCAGGTAGTGTTGCTGTTTCCTTTTGTTTAGGTCATCCATGGAGGAAGTGAGAAAGCCAAGTTAGGAGAGGGTGGAGCGAGAGTCCAGGAAGTTGAGGTGACCCTCTGGTGGGAACCAGGACATAGGCCCATAGACAGCAGGTAACAGATGTGCGGTTAATGGGCTGTGGTTGGCCTAGTATCAGGTAATGAGAGCACGGCTCTAATTGAAGAGCAGGTCTCCATTGGCTTCTACTTCTCTAACCTCCATTCTTAGCCACAACTGATGAAATTGCTGCTGGCAAGGAGGGACTGGACCAGAGAGAGTGGGCTTCCACAGTCTGGGAAACCTCTGGCCAGGGAATGGCACACCAGGCAGCAAAGGCCTTGCTCATTTAAGAGGCCTTTTCTCTAGGCTGAAACTGGGAGGGCAAGGATAAGAATCCTTCCCCTTGGGGTGACTGGGTGGCTCAGTGGGTTAAAGCCTCTGCCTTCAGCTCAAGTCATGATCCCAGGGTCCTGGGATCATACCCCACATTGGGCTCTCTGCTCAGCAGGGAGCCTGCTCCCCCCTCCCCTCTCTGCCTCCCTCTCTGCCGACTTGTGATCTCTGTCAAATAAATAAATAAATAATCTTAAAAAAAAAAAACCCTCCCCTTTGGTGAGCAATGCTAGGTGCTGAGTTGATGCTTAATTCCTACAACCACTCCCAGCTGCAGGCGGGGACCCCCAAAGCTTAGAGTGTGTCAAGCAATCTTTCCATTTTGCTCAAGTGTGGAACAAGGACCTGATAGGTTAGCCTGACACTAAGTTGTACCTTTTTTATTTTAAAGATTTTATTTATTTGAGAGAGAGCAAGAGCAGGGTGAATAGCAGAGGGGGAGCGAGAAGCAGGCTCAGTCTCAGGACCCTGAGGTCATAACCTAAGCCCAAGGCAGACACCTACCCGACTGAGCCACCCAAGTGCCCCTAAGCTGTAACTCCTGACCACCACAGTGCTCTTGGTGTACTTGTGTTGCTGAAATGGACAAATGGCCCAGCAAGAGTGCCAGCCTGAAACTATGCTGGGTCCAGAGCTGTTCTTAGAAAAAGGAGTGTTGGAGGCAGATAGACCTCCTGAGAGCTCATCTTGGGTGTGCAGCTCAAGAAAGCCAGTGGGCATGGACACGTCATTTAACCCTCAGAGCCTGTTTCCTCATCTGTAGAAATGAAGGGACTGTGTATTCTTGGTAGCCCATTGTAATTAAATAGGACAGTGAATGGAAAATTGTGACTAGCACCGGGCCTGACCCAAAATAGATGCTTAACACCTGTTCTCAACAGAGTCTGCTGAACACCACGGAAAGGACAGAGGTGGGCTACAGACAGGGAGAAAGTTCCTTTGGCAGTCTGGCAGCTCTGCTCCTTCCCATGGATAGGACTTTTAGCCATTTTCCCCACACTGATCAGCAGGAACACCCTTAAAATAAAGAAAGGCTTTTAGATTTATTTGTAGAGAAAAGATGAGAGAGCAAGTTGGGAAGAAAGTAAAGGAGGACTAGCACATACTAAGAAACCAAGAACATGAATGGTAGCTTTAAAAAGGCTAGGAGAGGGGCGCCTGGGTGGCTCAGTGGGTTAAAGCCTCTGCCTTCGGCTCAGGTCATGATCTCAGGGTCCTGGGATCAAACCCCACATCGGGCTCTCTGCTCAGCAGGGAGCCTGCTTCCTCCTCTCTCTCTGCCTGCCTCTCTGCCTACTTGTGATGTCTGTCTGTCAAATAAAAAATTAAAAAAAAATAAAAATAAAAAGGCTAGGAGAGGGGCACCTGGGTGGCTTAGTGGGTTAAAGCCTCTGCCTTCGGCTCAGGTCATGATCCCGGGATCCTGGGATCGAGCCCCGAATCGGGCTCTCTGCTCATCGGGGAGCCTGCTTCCTCCTCTCTCTCTCTGCCTGCCTCTCTGCCTACTTGTGATCTGTCTGTCAAATAAATAAAAAATATTAAAAAAAAAAAAAAAAGGCTAAAAGCACCTGGCTGGTTTAGTCAGTAGAGCATGTGACTCAAACTTGGGGTGGTGAGTTCAAGCCTCATGGTTGGACATAAAAATTACTTTAGGGCGCCTGGGTGGCTCAGTGGGTTAAGCCGCTGCCTTCGGCTCAGGTCATGATCTCAGGGTCCTGGGATCGAGTTCCGCATCGGGCTCTCTGCTCAGTGGGGAGCCTGCTTCCTCCTCTCTCTCTGCTGCCTCTCTGTCTACCTGTGATCTCTCTGTTAAATAAATAAATAAAATCTTTGAAAAGAAAAAAAAAATTACTTTAAAAAATTCTAATTCAATTAAAAAAATAATAAAAAGATATGAAACATAGGCTGGGTCCCAGGTGTGGATGACAGAAAGGGATTGCTCTCTGGGATGTGCCCCAGGGAAGGCCAAGGCCAATTTTGGTTGAGGAGGAAGCTTCAAGGTCTTCCCAAGCTAGACTCTTCTAATCTCCCAACTGGAAGCACAAGTGCCTTTTAAGTAGCTCAGAGGGGCTGGACTGTCCTGGGCTTCTCACTAGTTTGAAAAGCCTTCTCCTTACAGCCAAAGGATTCCTTTGTTCAGCCAGCTCCTTTGAAGAGGGAAAATTTCTTCTGGAGGGTGATAGACTCTGATACCCCCTGCCCAGAAAGCAGAGCCTTTCCCCACTGCTCAGAAGCTGTCTTTGCAACCTTGCCCCAGCTGTAGGAGATAAGTTTTTGTGCTGAGTCAGTTTGGCTGTTTTCCAGCCAAGAACAGTGGAGGCTGCAATGCAGGGCCATTAAAGGAACTATTTTTAGACCCTATTTCAATCTTATTCAGCACAGGCGGTGAGACACAGGGCCTGAAGGTGGCCAGACCAAGGGGATGCTGGCAGGGACAGAGTCCAGGCAAGTAGGTCAGGAAAAAAGACAAAGAGATCACACTATGTGGAAAGAAAGAAGCACACAGAGGGAGGTTAACACTGCTGCCCAAGGTACGGAAGAAAGATAGGGAGCTGCTTGCAAAGGGAATTGGGCCTTCTGCATTCTATGAGGAGTCACCAAGAAAAATGAGGGAAGGGAAGAAAGTACAACCACTTCCAGAAAGAGACTAGGGCAACATGCACCTGGGGAGCTCGTTAAAAATATACTTCACTCCTGTGCCCATCTTAGTTCAACGGAGACCGAATATTATAGTGAGGCATGGGAATCTGTTAATTTATTCCTGGGATGGGAGATTCACACATATTGAAATTCGAGGATCACTGGGCAGAAGAGTCTTTACCTCTGAATTCAAAAGAATGATGTAGGCTGAGTACAGGCAGAGGTAGTGGCAGTCATT
The DNA here is from genome assembly GCA_003697995.1 of Taxidea taxus jeffersonii. Lineage (NCBI taxonomy): Eukaryota > Metazoa > Chordata > Mammalia > Carnivora > Mustelidae > Taxidea > Taxidea taxus. The sequence goes on along the minus strand of ML104029.1, from coordinate 167,024 downwards.
AAAACAGCCACCAGAGGTGACATTTTCCTTTTGTCAAGGGTTCAGTCTTCCATCTGTAAAATGAAGGGCCTGGCAGTCCCAGGAGTCTCCTAGTTCTTTCTCAGGAAATCCTTATCACTGGGATGCTCAGTGATCAGCCAGGAACAGGAGAGAACAGGAGGAAATAACTCTTATACCAGATGCCCATATTATCCAAGGAAAATCAGTAGAAGTCCAATAATGGGAACAAAGTTCAAAGTATACTATGGGAGAAAAAAGCCACTTGATCAAGACTATCACAAAAATTGGGATGTCTGGGTGGCTCAGTTGGTTAAGCGTTCGCCTTCCGCTTGGGTCATAACAGGGTCCTAGGATCGAGTCCCATATCGGGCTCCCTGCTCGGCGGGGAGCCTGTTCTCCCTCTGTCTGCTGCTCTCCCTGCTTGTGCTCACTGGCTCTTTCTCTCTGACAGATAAATAGGTAAAAATCTTAAAAAAAAAAAAAAAAAAGAGGGGCTCCTGGGTGGCTCAGTGGGTTAAATCCTCTGCCTTCAGCTCAGGTCATGATCCCAGGGTCCTGGGATTGAGCCCCGCATTGGGCTCTCCGCTCGGCGGGGAGCCTGCTTCCTCCTCTCTCTCTGCCTGCCTCTCTGCCTACTTGTGATCTCTGTCAAATAAATAAATAAAATCTTAAAAAAAAAAAAGACTATCACAAAAAATAAACTTTACATACATTAAAAAGGGCTACAAGAGTAGATTTTGTAGATTTTCATCTTGTAGTTGAAAAACTTTAGATTATTCTTAGAAGTATGTAATAACTTTTTTTTTAAAAGATATTATTTATCTATTTGACAGAGAGAGATCACAAGTAGGCAGAGAGGGAGGCAGAGGGGGAAGGGGAAGCAGGCTCCCTGCTAAGCAGAGAGCCCAATTCGGGACTCAATCCCAGGGCCCTGAAACCATGACCTGAGCGGAAGGTGGAGGCTTAACCCGCTGAGCCACCCACATGCCCCTGTAATAATTCTTTTTTTAGGTTTATTATTATTATTTTGGTAATCTCTACACCCAACTTGGGGCTCTAATTCATGACCCTGAGATCAGGAGTTGCATGCTGTTCTGACTAAGCCAGCCAGGTGCCACAAGTATATAATAATTCTCTTTTTAAAATATCTATATATATATTTTTTATTTGTTAGAGAGAGAGAGCAAGCACAGGCAGACAGAGTGGCAGGTAGAGGCAGAGGGAGATGGAGAAGCAGGCTCCCTGCCGAGCAAGGAGCCCGATGCGGGACTCGATCCCAGGACGCTGGGATCATGACCTGAGCCGAAGGCAGCTGCTTAACCAACTGAGCCACCCAGGCGTCCCTTTTTAAAATATTTTAATTGAGAGAGAAAGGGAGAGAGAGGAAAAGAGATAGTGAGACGGGGCGGGGGGGGGGGCAAGGGAAGGGAGAAGCAGGCTCCCTGCTGAGCAGGAAGCTAGACATGGGGCTCAATCTCAATAATGACCCAAGCCAAAGACAGACGCCAAACCGACTGAGACACCCAGGTGCGCCTATAATAATTCTTAAATATTTTCCAGCTTTATATCTTATTTCTTAAACAAATAATGAATTGAAAACTGACTTTTTTTTTGAGGAGATGGAGAATAATTTTTCTGACAAAACTGTCCAGGAACACTTTATGCCATCCTTCACTTTGACTTTAGCAGAATTATAAAGGAGGTTATTTTGAAAATATTTTAGAGGGTTTTATAGATTTTCCTAGGACCTCTCTCAATTCCCTGAGAGTCAAACCATTATTTTTGAGGCACTTATCATGTCCTCACCATGAAGATTCCTCTCAAATGGCTCCTGGTCTCACTCTGCCAGAGCCTCACTAGATGGTGGCTCTACATGTGATTCTCCAACATCATTCTCACTGACTTCACAAAATGGTGCAATATTTACAATACTCCTTGTACCTGTCTTCTCTTTGTGCTGCACAGTCAGATGTTTATCAAATCCAACAATCAGAGAGAATCTGGCCAATGAAGATACTGATGGAAGTTAGTGGAGGGAGAGACGGGAAGGGAAAGAACTTTTGTTTTTTGGGCTATGCTCACTTGGGCTTTCCCTGCCACCTCCTAACCGCAGGGACTTAGGGCAATAAACACCAAAATAATGAGGCCCTCCCAAAGCAAGAACAAGAAAGATGAGTGGGGGTAAGAGGGCAGCATCTTTCTAAAGACTCAGAATCTTCTGCACTCTGCTTTTCTTGGCCACCTAGGGAAAGCCTGTCCACAAAAACTCTTTCACACTAACCTGTGGCCCCCAACTGCCCTTCCAGACTGCAAATCCACCCCCGTCATCTACAGGAAGCCACAAGACAAAGACTACTTGGTCAAGTGACACTTTAATAAGCTAGAAATAAAAAAACCTGTCTTTGGAGACTCTCAAGAGCCACATGTGGGCCAAAGCAGAAAGTAGAAGCATAGCACTTTGGTCATGGGGGGGAACAACAGGCTGAGTAGAAGGTCAGCGATGGCTGAAGAATCCTTGAGGATGGTTATATTTAAATGGCTTCATCCTGCTGGGACCCCTAAAGAAACAGAAGGGAGATCAGTTAGTACCATGCCCTTTGGGCTGACAACATAAATTACAATTCATCCGCACAAGGGATGCAGCTGTTGGGAGGTGAAAAACGAGTGAAAAGCAGACTGTAAAACAATATGTAAGGTGTCATACTGTTTTGGCGAAAATGTATGTTTGCAAATGCATGAACAAAAACCTGGAAAGGCCCTCACCAACAAGAGGCACTTTGGAGACTCTCACTTTTTAGTGTTTTTACAAAACTGCTCATTGATGTTTTTATATTTAACAACAAACATATTTCTTTCTCTCTCTTTTTTTAAGGATTTTATTTGAGAAAGAGAGAGGAGAAAGAGAGTGAGTGAGTGCACAGGAGCAGGGGGTGAAGCAGAGGGAGTAGGAGGCTCCCTGTTGAGCAAGAAGCCCGATGCAGGGCTCAATCCCAGGAGCCCGGGATCGTGACCTGAGTGAAAGACAGATGATTAACCAACTGAGCCACCCAGGTGCCCTCATTTTATTTTTATAATAAGAAAAATAAAGAAAAGACCATAAAATCCTCCTTTGCAGGGAGATTCCCATAGGAGTGAAAAGAAGCAGCACTAAGTGCCGGTCAAGAGCCACGTGCTTTATACTTACTACCTCTGAGATACTATTTCTACCATTTTATAGATTTTACAGATGAAGAAACAGTCTCAGGGAGGTTAACTGTCTGCCCGAATGTTATCTTCAGAAAGTACCAGGCTCAACTCCAAAACCAGGACTGACACTAAAGCCTACTCACCACAGGCAGGCTGACAATTATGGCCAAAACCTCAATACTCTGAAGTTAAGGTGCTTCAGCTATAATGCTAGGGATTATAGGGATCCCAGGCAAAACTTCACAAAGGGGCCTCTTCTACCCAACTCCACAGTGAACGATGTCCGCTTAAAGGGCCACTTTTGTCTGCTATGGTTGACATTCAGTGGTAACTTGAAAGGTGACACCCTGGGTATCAGTCTGAAGGGTATGTGTGCCTATGTGTGCGTGTGTGCTTACAGAGATGACAGAAAGAAGGTTTTTATTCCAACACTGATGCAACCACTTATTTAAGTGAGGGCTTACTCTGCGTGCCATCGTTTCTGGCACTTTACACATTACGTCTCTAATTTCATCTTCCCTACAATATCCGAGGTGGATGCTGTTTTGTTTTGTTTTTAACCAATGAGGAATCTGAAGCTCAGGTGGCTAAGTGTAGACCCTCATCACATAGGCTGGAACTGCAATGTGAACCCACATCTTTTTGGGCTCAAAGTCCTTGCTCATAACCATAATGACATACACCTCCCAACATCACAAGGGCACAGAATCACCTGGGCAAGTCTAGGCATATGGCTAATGGAGAACCCACAGTCTCAAGGTAGTCAGCTGCAGGCAGAACTAGACCTCCTGTCTCCTGTTGCCAGGCTAACCCTAACCCTAACCCTAACCCTTGGCCTGATACCAGTGGTCAGCTGGACTCTAGGCCAGGAAACTTGCATCTCCCCAGTCATGGAGTTAACTGAATCTAAGTAGCCAAAGGAGCGCCATCCCAGAATGCCCTGATGGAGGAGCTCTGCCTGGGTGACACAAAGCTCTACAGGAAACAGATCCTTCGGGAACCATTGGGTAACAGAAAATAAACACTGGCCGTGTGAGAGCTCCCACCCTGGAAATGTGTTACAGCAGGTAGGGAGGGTGGGAAGAACGGAGTTCTCACACAGACCCACCAGGGAGAGCAAGTCCTAGAAGCTACCAACATCTAGCTGCCAGCTCCACCTCCCAGCAGCCACTTGGGGGCTGGAACTGGTTATTATCAGATAACATGAAGAACCAGGCCAGGTGGAGGTGCCAGATGGAGGCGGGAGGATGCCGGCACAGCTTCCAGGTGCTGGGACTGGCTATCTGAGGTGAGGGGCAGGTAAGGGACCTTTATACTGACAGGGAATACAGGGATGCCCCAATTAGAAACAGATTATAGTCCTTTCCCTCTCCCGGACACCATTCCTCCCTAGCTGCTTGCTCAAAAGGGAAGGGATGCCTAACAGCATGGACTCTGGAATTTGAAACTGATTCTTTAAGAACAAAAACATGTGGGGTGCCTGGGTGACTCAGTCAATTAAGCATCTGCCTTTGGTTCTGGTTGTAATCCCAGGGTCCTGAGATCGAGGCCCATTGCGGGCTCCCTGCTCAGTGGGGAGCCTGTTTCTCCCCCTCCCTCTGCTTGTGCTGTCAAATAAATAAATAAACAAACAAATAAATAAATCAAATATTTAAAAAAAAGAAGAAGAACAAGAACTGTTAGGGGATAAAAGGGAGAGAAAGGACCTCACCAAAGTGAAAGGAAAAGTTGCTATAAGTGCCATGAGCACAGACACACTGAACACCAAGTTGTCAGAACCTAATGGCATTTTGTGAGCCCTGTCTGTGCCAGGAACCGTTCTCATAGCTTATATGAATTATCTCTAATTCACCACGAGCCAGATAATATACTTCCATGTCAGCCTTTAGGAAATAGGTCCAGAGCTAAAGTGATTCTGACAAGATCACACAGCTGATGAGCAGCAAAGCAATGATCTGTACTTGTATTTGTCTTACTTCAGAACTGGTTCCTTCCATGATGCCCAACTGCCTAGAGCTGCCATTCTCATAGAGTCGGGAGCATCCTAAGAAGAATATGGCAGACTCTGGGACTTGTGGGGCTTTATGTAGTTTTAAAAGCTTATTTGGACAATAAAAAGCAAACCCTGTTGTTTTCCAAAAGCAGCACAGGAAGTTCAGCTAAATCCTTTTGATTCTGGCGGGGCTCACTCAGTGGGTGGCCCACCTTCAGGGGTGCTAGAGAAGAACAGCTGGACCAGGATGGTAGGATGTGGGAAGCAAGGAAAGAGGGAGCAAGCCCTCCTTAGAAAATCTGGCTACAGAATTTTTATTTCCACTGTGAAAAGAGACAAGCACACGTGAGTATGAGCACGCCCTCCATGCCAGGTTCTGATCTCGGCCCCGAGTCCCTGAAAGAGTCCCACTGTTCCCACCCCTCCCCTCACCTGAAAAGCCGCAGACACATCTTCTCCTGGGGAAACTCCTTGGGCCCCTCCACACTGTCGTCGTGGCTGTCAGTCTCCAGGTAGACATCCAGCAGCACACACAGGCGCTGCAGCTGGTTGGTCAGGAGCTGATGGCTGGGCCGGGGGCCGCATAGCTCCTTGTAGCAAACGTTGACCTCGCTCTCCATGGCCTAAGGAGTGGGAAAGCCAGAAACTCAGCACTACCTTCAGACTGCCTAGGTCTGACAGCTCCACAGGAACAGTAGCCAGGCTTCTATAGGACCTAGGTCACACCAGATCAAACCCGATGGGTTTATCCTGAGGCACAGGACAACAGCGTCTTCCTGATTCTGACCTGTAACTTTCCCTAGCCAACATTCTCACAGCCAAGAAGATGGAGGTGTGTGAAGAAGAAATCTCAAGACCTAAGTCAGAGGGCATGAGCATTAAAAACATGATCCATGGCGAGAAGGCCACTACAGAATCAAATCAACAGGCATAATGATAATGATACTTACTAAATATCATTACTAAGTATAATGATACTTACTAGCTACAATAATCTCACACACCACCTCATTCCAACACTTCCATGCTTCCTAGTTTATTCACATTTTCACTGAAGCCCAAGACAGCAACCTTTCAAGGCAAGGATTTACAGTATCCCCATTTTAAAATGGGGTGACCCCAAGCTAGGCAACTGGTTAATACGGTGGTGCTAGGCTTGTTCTACTATACCAAAAAGCCTCCCGCAAATTCTACAAATCCTGGCAGGTCCCTCTGTCCCTGGAATTATGCCAGTGGCTAAGCTCTCAGTTGCAGCAGGTCCTGCCACCGCCCTTCCTCCCCCAAAGAGGCTCTTCCTGCTCTTTCCATCACCTCCAGCAGGGTCTCACCCGAATGTTGTCATCATTGCTATTGGTTTTCTCCCCTTTCCAGTTCAGACAGAGCTGGAAAACAGGTGGGATGGAGGAGTAGCCAGGGTTTAGCACCACAGCAGCCTGGAGTTTGGCTGGGAAGGGAATAAGGAGGAAAAATCAGTTCTGAGATGGAGTTTGCCAGTCATGGACCCTCCCTACAGGGCCCCTGAGGCTAGCTCTGTCTTGTATTACTCCAAGTGTTGCACAGCACATTCTGATACTTTTATTTTTGTTCTAGAATCTCCCAAGTAGACCTGTCTGGTTGCAGAATATGAGGTCCTGTGACTCTGGTTCCTCCAAGGATGCAGAGGTGTGTGGACTCCACAGAGTCTGGTCCACACTGGGTCTGCCCAAGAGTTTTATTTGCTCCTTTGACAAAAGTTTGTTTTAACTGGCATGTCTTTCTTGGCCAGCAAGTTATGGATTTTCCCATGTGAAGGCTATCTGTTTTTTCTTTCCAGCAATATTGTGTATTAGCTATTACATCAAATATATTTTCTCCACTCTATTCCTTTTCTTTTTATGTATTTTGTTATGTGAAACTTTTTAATAGCCAACAGATAGAGTACTTACTGTATTCCAAGCATTGCATTAAACTCTTTACACACATTTTGTTTTGTCCTAGCAATGATTCTATGAGATGGGTACCATTATTACATGACCATTTTATATATAAAGAAATTGAGGCTCTGATAGAATCTTCCTTAGGATCAAACAGTTGCAAAGCAGCTGTGCTGAGTTTAACTAGAACTGTCTGATATCAAAGCTATGTTCATATTCCTTATAGGAAATAGTTATATTTTTTTGATAGACTTTGAGAGAGAGAAGGAGAGCATGCACGAGCAGTGAGGAGGGGTAGAGGGAGAGGGAGAAGCAGACTCCTCGCTGAGCAGCAAGCTCGACACGGGACTTGATCCCAGGACCCTGACATCATGACTTGAAGTGAAGGCAGATGCTTACCTGACTGGGCCACCAGGTGCCCCTGAAAAGTAATATTTTTTAATATATTCATTTTCTTCTCTGGTGACAGCCTTTGCATTTCTCCACAGGACATTTACCCTTTCTACCAATGGGTGAAGTATGCCATTCATTATTTATTAAAGGGAAGAAAAAGAACTGTGACACACCAGTAATTCAAACAACAGAGGACAAGAGAATATAGATTAAAACAATTCTTCCCTGACAGTTGCAACCACATTTATTAGAAAGTGAGTCCTACCCAAAGGATAAAAATACAGTGATCCAAAGAGGCACCCGCACCCCAATGTTTAGCAGCAATGTCTGCAATAGCCAAACTATGAAAAGAGCCCAGATGTCAATCGACAGATGAATGGAAAAAGATGTGGTATATATATACATATAATGGAATATTACTCAACCATCAGAAAGATGAAATCTTACCATTTGCAATGATGTGAATGGAACTAGAGGGTATTAGGCTAAGTGAAATAGGTCAATCAGATAAAGAAAATTATTTGATTTCACTCATATTTGGAATTTAAGAAACAAAACAGGATCATGGGGAGTGGGGGGAAAATAAAATGAAATCAGAGAGGGAGACAAACAGTAAGAGACTCTTAAGTATAGGAAACAAACTGAGGGTTGCTGGAGGGAAGGTGGGTAGGGGAATGAGGTAACTGGGTGATGGACATTAAGGATGGCACGTAATGTAATAAGCATTGAGTATTACATATAAGCCTGATGAATCACTGAACTCTACCTCTGAGACTAATAATAGACTATAATTAATGGAATTTAAATAAAATAAAATGAAAAAATTAAAAATAAAAAGTAAGTCCTTTCTCTGCTACCATATTGTTTGTGTCCTAATAGTTAGCATATATTCCTGGATTTATCTCTATTCAATTTTTTGTTTTTAATTCATCAGTTTTCAAACCGATCTGTTGTAAAGTGACTTAAATTTTTTGGAATTGCTGCCCACTTACTCATTTAAATTTCACTCTTAAATTTTCAAATTCTTCAATGCATCTTAGGAAAATTTTATTTATCCTATTCACTCTGATGGATCTAGAACACTTACTATCTTTCAAGCTTTCATGTGCTCAACCAAGAAACAGAGTGATGTCCACCAGTGACTTTTCCCACTTGGGGCTTTATAAATTTCTTGGACTCAGGGCGCCTCAGTGGGTTAAGCCTCTGCCTTTGGCTTGGTCCTGGGATTGAGCCCCACATCAGGCTCTCTGCCTGCTTCCCTCTCTCTCTCTGCCTGCCCTTCTGCCTACTTGTGATCTCTGTCAAATAAATAAATAAAATCTTTTTTAAAAATTAAACTTCTTTGTACCCTTTTAAAACAGTATTTTATGTTATTTAGGGACAAGGTAAAAGTATTTTCTTAAAGGGAGAAGAATGGGAAGCAAATGTACAAATTCCAAATCCCTATTCCAAATAGGAGTCACCTATTCTGAGGGAGAGAAAGAAGTAGAAAGTAAGGGGACCTCAACTATATCTAAAATATTTAATTTCCTCACAATATTTTAAAACCATACAAAGGAAAAAAGAAAGGAAGAAACCACAGGGTAGAGAACTCTAACATCAGAGAGTGCAACCTTTCCTTATGTTTCTCCCACTAGCTTAGAATCACAGACAATCCCCCAGTTCTGCAGTCACAGAACCGAGCCGCAGGGGTCAGATCCTATGGGCAGCGCCAGGCTCGCAAGGGCAGGAGCCAGAAAACAGCTCCAGAGGCAGCACCTGGTTGGCTCCACGGGAAGCCTTGGCAAATTAGATGCCAGGATAGCTGTGAGAAATCACAGCTTGTGATGCCTCCAAAGTGAGTGTAAGAACAGCAGACAGGGAGGAAGGTCCTGCCACCCTGCACTTCACAACTTGAGAATAACATGTCAGCCCTTCTGTGAAGAGGAGGAAGAACAGGTATTTGCTTTTAGAGAACAGTAAAGAAAAGGGACAAGAGCTCAGGCTCAGAGGTCAGACTGCACTTGGGACTGAGCCTCAGTGTGCTTGTCTGTAAAATGGGAATACAGGTTTCTCCTATTATCCAAAAGCAAAATGTTCCTATGAACCCTTTCCTAAGCCAAAAGGGCATAAATAAAGGGGCATCCCCCACATCCTGAACATTAATGCCACTTTACTTTTAGAAAAGACCTACATTAGCACAGTAATGACTTTTTTTGTAAAAGTGAAAATTCTCCTTTCTTTCAGTTAATGGAAACAGATATTCATGTAGGTTTTTTGTAAAAGCGAAGTGGTGGCATGCAAACTTAAGGAAAACGGGGTCTACCTTTATTATCACTCCCAGCACTGTCATGAGGATTAAATGAGATAAAATGTGGATGTGGCTGTGTTACAGAGCAAGTCCTCACTGAACAGTGGTTCTTCCAATCATTACTATTTGCTAAGTCAGCCCGGCAGGATCCTAGGATCTTTTGCTTTCTTTGGGCAACCCTCAGGAATGTTATATTCCTTTTTTTTTTTTTTTAAGATTTTGTCAGAGGGACAGAGAAAGAGAGCACAAGCAGGGGGAGCAGCAGGAAGAGGGAGAGAAACAGGCTCCACACTGAGCAAGAACCCCGATGTAGGACTTGATTCCAGGGCCCTGGGATCATGACCTGAGCCACAGGCAGACGGTTAATTGACTGAGCCACCAGGTGTCCCAGGAATGTTTTATTCTTACTAGCTCCCCTTGTCTATTACCATGATCAGAAAAGCAATTACCTGTGCCCCTTTCCAGAAGTGCCATGTAGTAGAGATTTGTGTCCTCGGCCAGTCCTGCCTCCACAATGTCCTTGGTGAAATGCAGCTCCTAGAAGTCACCACAGCAGAGTGAACTCCTAGATCCTCCATTCAAATCCCCTGCTGGAAGGGCAGGAGCTGAAAAGTGACAGGAGTCTTTGGGATGGCAAGGGTGATCTGGCCCTCCTCCACTTACCATGTAATCCTCATGGGCAATTGTCACCCACTTCACCAGGCGGGAGACAACCTTTGCAGGGAAGAGGTACTGGCAATCACTGGTAACTGGTATGATGCCATGTTCTAAAAGAGAGCAAGATATGTGGTATCACAGGTAGCAATCAGGTGCCACACGGGGTAACTAGTATCTGGAGGGCTCAGATTGCCTTGCCAGCTGTGCAGATACCGGAGGCATTCCGTAGATGCCCTGGTCAACACTTGCTAGGAATGCAGGTGCACCACTTACCTTCCCCCAGTGCTAAGTGCTTGTGGCCAGACCTAGCACCACCTTTCACGGTGCTTTATCTTTAATGCAAATGATAGTCAGCAAAACAAAAACCCCCTGGCAGCCAAAACCAGTGACAGTGTCTCTGCAGCAGGGACTGTTAATTAGATCAAATAGCCGAGAGGGCTGTTTTCATAGCTGACCTTGATGGAGGAAATGACTGAAGTGTTCTGTGTCAGTTCCTCTAAGGGAGGAGAGCTAGAGAACTGCTCCAGGGCAAATTCCTGCTGGCACTTCAATCTGCAAATATGCCAACACAGTAAACGCTGTCCAGGATGAAAATCATCCAACCTCGCGACAAAACAAGTGGAGCAATGTTGATAGGGAGCAAGCCTGCCACAAGCAATGCTGCCCTGGGGACACTTGGGTCCACGTAGATTGCAAGACCTCCCCCACAGGGGAACAATCTCTAGATGGGTCCCAGAAACCCAATGCCTTTCCTGACAGTGACTATTTCAGATCAGAAAGATCTTAACTCTCACTATCCCACAAGTGCCTTATGCATGGTAAGCCCTTGACAAGTATTTAGTGAATGAAGAGAAACATCCAATAGGACACCACTGTGGTCAATGGCTCATCAGAATCACCTGAGAGCTTATGAAAAACACTGGGGTTCAGCCTCACCATCGAAGACGTTAGCTCAGTAGGTCTCAGGGGAGGGGTGAGGGTGTGGATTTCTGAACAGCTGTACTCAAATAAGCTAAATGTAAGCTCTACAAAGCATGAATTGGGCTTCTAATAAGTTATCAGTAGAATGGACACCAAAGGCCGACATGTGCTAACCTAAAGTAAGTTGTTCCTGACCAGTCCACTATCTTGGACCACCCATATGGCTTTGGGCCTCTTTTGTGAGCTAAGACAACCATGATGGCCCTGAGGGGAGCTCAGACCTCTGCCTGGATGGGCCTGTAGTTCTCCCTAGGGGCCCTGCCAACACTTTTGCTCAGCAAGAGCCAGGAACCAAGCCCTCTCTGATGTCTCATCAGAACTGGAGAAATCTGAATGAAGGGTAAGTCATCTTTGTCTCTGTGCTGTCCAAGTGGCTCTTTTTTTTTTTTTTAAAGGTTTTATTTATTTATTTGACAGAGAGATCACAAGTAGGCAGAGAGGCAGGCAGAGAGAGAGAAGAGGAAGCAGGTTCCCTGCTGAGCAGAGAGCCCCATGCAGGGCTCGATCCCAGGACCCTGAGATCATGACCTGAGCCGAAGGCAGAGGCTTTAACCCACTGAGCCACCCAGGCGCCCCTGTCCAAGTGGCTCTTAAGCCATAGACCTAACACCAACTTACCCAGGGATGCAAACTGTTTGTGAAGGGCCAGACGGGACTGCACCCTGGTCTTCAGCAGTTTCATGGTGGTCTCCATGTGGCTGGCGCTCAGTGAGTGGTCAGCAATCACCGTGTGCTGTGGATGACAGAGAGCAGCACATCTGGATGCTCTGTCCCTTCCTCCAGGCACTGCTTCTTTCCTAGGCCCCGCATGCCTATGGCAGCTGGGACCACCTACACTGAGATAGATATCTTACAGAAATGGCAGGAATTGCCTGCTATGACAGGCCTGATGCTGAGTTCCAGTAGGAACAATACAAACTACTAGGTTCTTGAGAGGCTTGGCCACCTCTTGAGAAAGACTTCTGCTAAGATGCCACATCCCCTGGGATTCTGTTGACACCTAATTTTTGGCATCTCTGTACACAAAACTGAGGGGTGGCAGAGCCTGAAGCCCTGTTGTACCCAGGGCAAGGACCGAAGTTATGATCAAGAGAGCTGCTATGCTCAGGGAGAAGGCAAAAGGTACCAAAACACTAGTAGGCCTCAGACATTTCAGTATCCTGAGTGGAGTGAAGACAGATCATAGCCTGGAGGGAAAGCATTCTGATCATTCAAAACCCCGAAAGGACATCAGAAGCCTTTCTGGAGTCTGTACAGGATATAAGGAAGTAGAGATCCTCAGCCAAAGAGAAGGGATCAGTGAACATACCTGGGGTTGCTCTTTGGGGAAGTGGAGGCCACCCAGCTTCTGTACCCACAAATAAGGGTGACCTAGATCAAGTACGTAGTCTCTCAAAGTCAGGATGCTGCAGAAAAGAACATAGCATAAAAAGATGTTATATGGGTGCCTGGGTGGCTCAGTTGGGTTAAGCCTCTGTCTTCAGTTCAGGTCATGGCCTCAGGGTCCTGGGATGGAGCCCTGCATCAGGCTCTCTGCTCAGCTGGGAGCCTGCTTCCCCCGCCGCCCCCCGCTCCCGCAGCCGCGCTACATGTGATCTTTCTCTTTCTGTCAAATAAATAAATAAATAAATAATCTTAAAAAAAAAAAAAAAGTTATAAGTCCTTTCTGCAGTGGTCCCAGGATACAGCCTTTCCTATTCCCCCACCCCCCCAAATGGGCTGGTCCTGCAGGCTCAGCCACTCACAGCCAGGATCTAAACTGCATCACCTCCCTACCATGAATTTCACCTCTCCCATGTTTGCTTTTCTCTTCCCACCCTAACTCATAAGCAAATCTCAATAAGAAGGCAGTGCCCTTGAGCTTTTCACCGGCCTACCAATTTTTAAAATGTTTTTAAAGTTTTTAATCCTCAGTGAATCAGAATGATTAACCATGTTACTGTATCATATGTTATGTTTTCCAAGTTTGATGGCTCCACCCCTCCTCACCCTTCCATGACCTCCATTTGCCCCTGCGTTCCCTTAAGACCACACTCCTACCCCACCCCGCTCTCCCCTCCCCACTGAGAGACCTCTGACGCTAAATGGTGTGCTACCAGAGGCACTCCAAAGCAGAGAGGCTGGGAGAGCGAGGAGACACTGCTGACTCACCCGACTTTATCAAACTGATACTGATTGGCTGGATTTGGAGTTTTCTTTCCGTGATCTCCTGGATACAAACAGCTCAAGACTGAGTCAGGAGACAGCAAGTCACTGGCAAAGGGAAAAGACCGCAGTGAGAACGCTGGCCAATGCCTTGCCTCAGGGCAGACTTGGTGATCTGGGGATGGTAATGCCACCTATCACTGACGATCATGCTACCATTTCCAGAATGCTTCCTATGGACCAGACCCTTTTTATTTGAGGTCACCAGACCCCTACAGCCTTATGAAGGAGGGAGTATAACTGTTTTCACTTTACAGAAGAGGAGAAACTCAAAGCTTTGAATGATATGGCTCATCTAAGATCCTACTACTCGGTAAGTGCTGGAGCTGGGATTTGCACTTTCTGATCAAAGATAGTAGTTGTTCTAAGCACCAAATTTTTTAAAAACCCTAACCCTTCAAGAGGTAATTATGGTGACCAGGGCCTTACCTCAAAGGCAGCAAAGCCCTATGACACTGGAGATAAAATAATCACAATTTTCATAAGAGAAGAGAATCTTTTCTACCCCAAAAGAACAAGTGTGCAGTTTTGATGGTGTGTCTACCTTACTTTGGCCACATTTTAAGCTATTCACAGAAAAAGGTCCCCTTTTATGTTCCTAGCAAAAGACATTATCACATGTGCAGGAGACAAGGTGACCCAGGGCTATAAGCAGAGAGAGCGCCACTGCCACCCACCTGGAATGGTTAGGGCACAGCCTGTAATTAAACATGACAAGTGGAGGAGTGGGAGGGGAGAAGAGGAGGATAATGGAGTAATCTAATTGCAAAGGACAAGGCTTGTTCTTTCCTTCAACCAGTGTGGAGGGCCAGAGGGGTTCACCTTCTCCTTCACCTCTCTAGGTATCGCAATAGGAGCAACTCAGGAGCAACTCAATTAGCAGAATGAGCTAATTCTGCTGCTCAGAGCCCTGGCACACCTTCAAGAACTTACCAACGGGGCAGTGGCAAATTCTGACTCTTCCCTGTTCCCTGTCTCTCCTACACACTCCCTGCCCTCCTCGAGATCTCCCCTTCACTGCCCCTTCACTGCCTTTCATGTAGAACTGATAAGAAAATAAACAAGAATTATCAGTCTTTTGGGGCAACTTGGTGGCTCACTTGGTTAAGTGTCTGACTTTGGCTCAGGTCATGATCTTGGGATTCTGGGATTGAGCCCTGCATCAGGCTTCCTGCTCAGTGGGGAGTCTGCGTCTCCCTCTCCCTCTGTCCCTCCCCCTACTTATGCTCTCTCTCTCAAATAATTAAAATCTTAAAAAGAAATTTGTTGGGGTGCCTGGGTGGCTAAGTTGGGTTAAGTGCCTGCCTTTGGCTCAGGTCATTACCTCAGGGTCCTGGGATTGAGCCCCATCCTTCTCTCTCTCACTCTCCCTCTATGCTCTCCCCTCTCAAAAAAATAAGTATCTTAAATTTTTTTTTTTGTTGGGGCCCCTCAGTAGCTCAGTTGGTTGAGCCTCTGACTCTTGGCTTCAGCTCAGGTTGTGGTCTCAGGTCATGAGACTGAGCCCTGCACTGGGCTCCACACTCAGCAGAGCATCTGCTTGACATTCTCTCAGTCTCCCTCTGCCCCCTCCCCAACTCCTATAAATAAATATATCTTTTAAAATAAACTGTCAGTCTTTTGGCCAATATTTAATAACTATTACTAATAGAATGAAACAGCTAAAGCTGCACAATAAAGGTTTCTAATTAATAAAACCTGATGGAAGAATCAAATCTTGACAAAATTACATCTGTAATATGTGGTTCAGGACAACAAAATAATGGACATAAAAGGGGAGGTTATATATAGTCATAAAACTACAAAACCAAGGGGCTCCTGGGTGGCTCATTCAGTTGGGGATCCGACTCTTGGTCTCAACCAGGTCTTGATCTCAGCGTAGTGACTTCATGCCCTGCAATGGGCTCCAAGTGGAGCGTGGGGTCTATTTAAAAAAAAAAAAAGGCAAAACAAAAAACACTGGGATGCCTGGGTGGCTCAGTTGGCTAAGCATCTGCTCACAGGTCATGAACGCAGGGTCCTGGGTTCTAGTCCCACATCAGGCTCCTTCCTCAGCAGGGAGCTTGTTTCTTCCTCTGCCTGCTGCTCCCCCTGCATTTGGGCTCTCTGACCAAAAACAAAAACAAAACCAAAACACAAAACAAAAAACAACCAAAAAAACCCCACAACACTGAAACAAAAAATACTCAATTATTCAAATCTTTGTTATAAAATAATAATAGAGGATTAAAAAATTGGTAAAATAAAATTGCAAAATAATTAAAAATGGTTTAATGGCTTAATGAAAAACTGATTAGTCGAATGCCCTAATGGAGATCATTCTGGAAAATAATTTCTTGAAGAATATTCAGCAAGGTTGGTTAAATGTTAAATTGTTTGTATTAAGAACATCAATTCCCTAATGAAATAGAATCTGGCAATGGTTGCCAATGATGCTAATGCCAAAAAAACAAAAAAAACACCTATGCCTCCTGATGGAAATACTCAATATCTATGATGTTGTCTTGCTTCCCTGTCACCTCAGCCAAAACAATCAAAATAAAATCTGATCAAGCCATTAAAAAAAAAATCTGATCAAGCCTCTAAATCTAATTTACATGAAATAAACAGGGAGGAAATAACTCATTAAATTATGCTGCAGGGATGCAAGCATCAAAATCCAGACCAGGGACACCTATAAACAACCCGTTCCCCTCAACAAATAAACAGATGGCAGGGACATTTGGATGAAAAGAAGCTTGAGAGAAGCCTCACCCAATTGCAACATCTGGACTTTATGGAGATCTGGATTCAAAACCCAATATAAAAACAAAACAACAAAAAACATGTATAAGAAAATCAAGGTAATTTGAACTCTGACTAGAAATTGGGCGATACTAATGAATTAGTGTGAGACTGTGATTATATTGGGGGGGAAAAGGTATCCTTATGTTTTAGTAGATAAATAAATAGAACCATACACCAGCCTGGTTTCCCCAGGGGCCAATGCAGCCTATACTTGAGCACAAGTCCAGAGCTCGAGGCTTGGGGCTTCCATAACTGGTCACATACTCTTTGGACCTCAGTTTCTCCATCCAGAAAACAGGGGGATGAGCTAAACTACACCGGAAGGCCCATAAAGATACAATTCTGGTTTCAGGGTGGTGCTTTCTTTCTCATCTCCCTCTTCTGGGGCCACAGCCCATCTTTCACTGACAGTCACAAAGGCCTCAGTTTCCTCCCCTTGTAAAGTTACTGTGAAGAGCTAAGCAAATTCACAATGATAAACACAGCTGTCATTTATTAAGTGCTTCACCTATGCTGAGCACAGGACCTGGTCCTTCATAAACACCCTTGAAGAAGATGTTACAGTTAAACGACCAGAGTGAGGAAGCCGACTCAGAGGCCAGGACACTTGGCTCAAGGTGCACACACAGCTGTAAGTGGCAGACAGGACAGGCGGGAGTTCGGAGCCCAGGTGGTAACCAGTCGGCAGCACTATCCCCACTGTGGCACGCGTGGAGCTTTATGAGGAGCTGGAAGTGTGCACGGACAGGCGGGAGTTCGGAGCCCAGGTGTTAACCAGTCGGCAGCACTGTCCCCACTGTGGCACACGTGGAGCTTTATGAGGAGCTGGAAGTGTGCACCGAGGCCAGCCGGCAGCCCTGTTCTTAGTAGGTACAGCATCTGAGAGGCGAGCAGGCAGAATGCTGGTGACAAGGAGCTCCATCATGGCCTCAAGCTACCAGACTGAGAGCTCCAGCTGGGCAGTGTAATTGGATGCTCTGGGCTCCCTCTGCTGGGGTCTGGTGAGAATAGGGTCAATTTCATCCAGAGTGCCTTAGGGTAACCAAATAACACTGTGAAGTACAGGGACCAGGGCTCTAGCCTGTAGGGGGTGTGGACTCTAAGTGCAGGGTAGAGAACCCAGGCACAAGGCACCACCAGACAGCCATGGGAAGAGCCCCAGCCCACCAGGCACCAGACCTGTCCCTCCCTCAGTGGTCTCTACAGCCAGCAGGAGGACTCAGTGTGCTGGAGTGCCAGGCCAGGCTGGTGCTTTTTGTAAGTGAGGCTATTTGAACCCCAGGATCTCTTGGGTCCTCCTCCCTTCTTCCCAGTCCTAGCTGTGAAACAAGACTGCCGCAGTCAGGGGCTTCCTGGGGATCCCCGACCTGTGTCCTTGATTACTCTGCTTCCACTCACCCTCCTCAAAACCTTCTCTCATCTCCAGGTAAGAACAATCTGGGACCGAGCTAAGCTGTCAAGCAATAATCCCAGCACCCTGGGACAGAAAAAGTAAAGGGAGAGGGCGGCCCAAATTTGTCAACCTAATAATGTCTGCCAAACTCCATTTCTCCATTCATGCTTTTCCACTGTACATAAAAAGCGGAGCTCTGTCCCACCTACTCAACTTGCCATACACTGTAGTCATTTCATCATCTGCTGTGTAGCAAGAGGACCGACTAAAGTCAGTTAGTGCTTCCTAAATACCAGTGATGTGCCAGGACTCCTAGGCCATGTGGACACGACAACAGAAATCAACATAGCCATACACCTCCTCCAAGTGTGAGGAACCAAGAGCAGCCCACACTGAGGCTCTTCTTACACCCACCCCCACGCCGCACTCTCCACCGCGCCTGCCCAATACCCTGCACTGATGGGGGTGATCAGCTCCGTGGCAGTCGTCACTTTGGCTTTCACGGTCATGATGTTGAGGTTCATGAGGTAGTAGAAAGTCAGGTGGAGCACACTGTCATCTGGAGGGGGAGGAGGAAAAGACCATGTACAATCTGCACATGAGAGCAGAGTTTATAGTGTTAGGGAACAAAGTCAGCAAGGCTTTTAAGAGCTTTTATTATAAAAACAAGAACTCAAAAAAAAAAAAAAAACCAAAAGAACTCAATGTTAATTTCATATTGAGTTAAAAAAGAAGAATGTCTACAAATTCTTTGCAACTCCTCTCCAAGACGGGGAGCTTCATTTCCCACCTCTTGAGTGTGGGCTAGACTTAGCTGCTTCTAACAAATGCAGTGTGAAAGGGAGTGATCAAGTGGATCCAGGTTCATATGACCAGTAATAAGACACCATTTACCCCTGATATGATGTGATGATGAACACCATGTCTATGGTATTCCTCCCCCAAACCCATAACCTCAGTCTAATCAGGAGAAAGAACCAGACAAACCCAAATTGAGTCTTTCTACATAATAGACCTTGTCTGCAAAGGTCATGAAAGATAAGCAAAGACTGAGGAACTATCACTGCCTAGAAGAGACTAAGGGGCAAGACAACCAAATGCAATGTGAGATCCTGCACTGGATCTTGGAAAAAAGGACATTAGTAGAAAAATCAGGGAAACGTGCATAAAATCTGTAGCTTAATAACATTATAGCAGTAAAATTAACATTGGGTTGGATCCTTACATGGTGATTAAGTAATATGCTGACATCAGGGGAAGCTGGATGAAGAGCATGAGACCTCTATTACTGCAACTCTACTGAGTCTAAAATTTTCTCAAAATAACAAGTTAAAAAAAAAAAAAGTAAAGAGAGGACCAGTGAGTAGAATATGTTTCTACCTGTGTAAAAACTAAAAAGAGAATGAGATATACAAACACTTGAATAAAAGCTTTCAAATGCATAGCATAGTTCTAGAAAATACATAGAAATCTATCACAGTGGTTGTCACTGGAGGTAAGACCACGGACCATAGTCTGAAGCTTACATGTAATGGTTAACTCTTACCCTCCTAGAATGTGTTATCATATGCTTCTTTATCCAAACAAAACTAGATTCAAAACATACATTCTCTACAGAATACAAACCTCTACTTACATTTGTTATATTAGGCACATTGGTCATATTACTCAAAACCTGCATACTCTTGCAACTTGTTCTGTGTATCTGACTTAACAAATTTAGAAATTGGTGTAATTTTACTGAGCATCCATTAGGTGTCTAGTTTTGTTACTGAATTGTTATAGTTATGACTTAGGGAGGGAAAAAATCAAACTTCATGCCAAACAATGAGGAAAAATAGAGAAATATGAAACCAGAATCTTTTCTCAGTCAAACAGGACTTGGCTTGCTGGACCTTGGGCACCTGCAGCTATGGGATCGCCCAGAACAAGGGAAGCCAGACCTTTGCACTTCAGGTCCAGCATGACAGACAGCGGGTGTCTCTTCAGCATCTCCTTGCGTTTGTCATCCAACTGAACTCCCAGTGTGGGTCGCCGGCGTTTCTGGATAAAGGAAAGATCAAAGCAGATAAGCACTAGTCAGATGAATTTCCCCCTCCCTTCTCCCTATAGGCCAGGGACTGCTGCCTGGGGCCTGCTGCTTCAACTATCTGGCTGCCAGGCCCCCAGGAGCCCTATGTTTTCAACCTCTTTCTTCTGCTTCTAGGGATAATAGCACCTGCCAACTAGCAGACCCCGGGGTGGTTCCATGGCACACTCATGTGGGGCAAAAGCTCTCACCGTGGTCTGCTCCTCCTCAGCGTCTGAGTCGCTCTCGTCATCTGCAACCACAAAGAAAAGGCATCTAGAGGTGAGGGACCTCCCAATGCTCCCTAACATGTCTCAACCCATGGAGCATAAAGGCGCCAAGACCCTGTGTCATTTGGAAATGCGTTTCTTTAGAATACACAATAAACTGATTTGCTGCTGCTTATGCAGTACAGAAAACATGGTGATCCAAGAAAAAAAAGAGGAATGCCTCATAATCCCATTACCCCCTTCCTCCCATTTCTGAAAGTGCTTTTTAATGTTATCATGTGGACCATAAGCCCCTCCACTGGTAGTGGTGGTGGTAGCAGTAACAGTAATATAAATAATAACAACAGCAGCAGCTCATACAATCTGAGGGGCTGCTATGTGTCCAGAATGATGCTTAAGGACTTTGCACACATGACCTCATTTAATGCATGTACTAATCCTACACAAGCAATTATTATCCTGTTTTGACAGATGAGTAAACTGAGGCTCAGAAGTGGTAAAGAGCTTTCCAAGGATCAGTGAGCTAGTGAGTAGCAGGGTTGAAATCCACAAGCACTGCTTTTTCTTGTCTACCTGGAGCATTAGGATGTTAAAGTCAAGCTCCGTGATACTCAAAACTAGTACAGCTAATTTCCAAAGACGCAGCACTGCCTGTGAGTGGCAACCATGTGTCCTGGGAACCAGCTACAGAAAACTTGGGGAAGAATCTGACTACATTACCTTGGGAGTCTTCAGGAGGCTTAAACAGAGCCTTGGCTTCATCCACACTGCCTTCGATTGCCACAGACAATGTCTTATCTGTGAGCAAGAAAAAGCTTCATTTGACAGCTGCTGAGGGAAGGAGCTAAGCTATACAAACAGACTAGCTCTGGGAATGCATTTCTTCTGTGTTTGTCACAGGTCCTTACTGACTGGGGGGTGGAAGGGCAAAAGCCCTTTCTCCAAATGAAGAGGAACATGATAGGATACTTAAGTCTTTTTTCCAGTGTTTACTGAGAAGAAAGAACACAAAATGCAGATTTCTGGACCGGCACCACCTGAGACTACGGTGAACTCCTCTCTTTTCAGGCTTATACCAATGCACAATACCAACCTAGGGCCTAAAGCTACAAAATACTTTGCTTCCAACTGTCTTAAAGATTCTCATCCAGAACCTATCCACTGTCCACATCCTGGAACTGATAGCTCTCATCTAAGTGCTTAGTCTCCATTCTGTACTACACCAAGCATCTCACTGGTACCATCACATTTAACTGGGAGGCAGAACAGTGGATAGTAACTTGGACCCTGTAGTCTAGCCCCAAATCTGAGTCCCTGCCCCAATTTCTAAACATCTGGGAAGTTACGTCACTGCTCTGAGCCCCACTTTCTGCAACAATGAAGTTCTATCTTGACAAACAGCAGCTGCCCAGTTGGGTGGCAAGGACCAAATGAGTTAATCCTTATAATTATAAATTACTTTTTTTCAAATTAATGTTTAACTTTCGCAACAACACTATGAAAGCCATACAATTATTATAGCCATGAGATGAGAAAATTAAGGCTCAGAATTGTAGGATATAATGGGCAGAAGTCGCTAAGCTAGGATTCAAGACCAGGTCTACTCAACTTGAGCCCAGTGTCTCAAGCACAAATATAAGTGAGCTGTTCTGCACACCAGGACTGACAATTCCCTGGGTCACGCCTGGTCTGCCTTTGTGGAACTCCAGAGGTCTAGTGCTGGGAGGTCAAGAGAGGCCACCACCCCTCTTGCTCCATTCAAAAGGGTATACAGATTACAGATAGTCACAGGAGCAAATGGTTTGCCCAACTGTACTAAGGAGGGATGGCAAACTTACTCTACCTGGCAGGCCACTGAGATAATCCTCCCAGGTGGCTGGCTACTGTTCTGACAGCCCTACATAAACTAACATACCTCACCCCAAATAAGGTAGTTGCCCCCACCAACCACTGGCAAATGCCTAACTGTTCTTTTGGGTAACTTAATCCTGAAATTCTACAGTAAAATGGGAAAGGAAACAGAATGGGTTTAAACACAAAAGAAAAGAAAATTACTCACCCTGTCTAGGGGGCTGGGAGGATTTCATATGAGCTGATGATGGAAACAAGGAGGAGAACAAAAGGGAGGGAGCGGACCAGAAGGACCAGGAAAACACAAGAAGAGAGACAGTAATGTGTTGGTGCCCATGGCTGGGAGGAGAGGCATGCACTGGTGCAATACATATCTGTCTGATGCGATGGGGTGAAGAAGAAAAGTTTAGGTGCTGGGTAAAAGCTGCATTAAGGCAAAAGTTAGGGCCTCCAAAACCTTTTCAAAATCCTAGTGAAGTAAAGGGCTGCCCTTAAGCTTAAAGCGGAGACATCTTCCCACTTAGTAATCACCATAATGGCATGCAGCTTGTTTGGGCTTGGTGAAAGTCTGGGAAAGCTGCCTGGGACCTGCGTTCACCAAATCCTCTCTCTGAAGCAAGCATGCCTTGATGGAGTGAGTGTCTGGGAGCCCAGACAAGCTGCCTGGGCACTGCACCCAACAGCTGCCCAGCCAGGCTCATCAAAGATTCAAAGCCATCTACTCTGAAATGCCCACCAGGTTAGTCTAGCCTCAGGCCAGCTGGTCAAAGCAGCCATGCTGGGTGGTGTGGTGGGGAGGCAGCATCTGTCACCTGTGGGTTCTGAGCAGGACCAGGGAGCCTTCCTCAGTAGGCAGGGCTTCCAAATGACTCAAACGGCCAAGGCTGCTGCTCCCACAGCCCCTCTTCCTTACCCACCCCCCATACTCACCACAGGCCTGCCCATATGCAGTGGCTTGGACAAAGAGGACATAGAGGGGAGGTGGCAGGTGTCTAGCTGTCTCATATTGCTTGTGAGCCTGGTCGAACGGCATGAACAGGTACTCT
Source organism: Taxidea taxus jeffersonii (assembly GCA_003697995.1). Lineage (NCBI taxonomy): Eukaryota > Metazoa > Chordata > Mammalia > Carnivora > Mustelidae > Taxidea > Taxidea taxus. The sequence goes on along the minus strand of ML104029.1, from coordinate 144,031 downwards.
TGCACGGGGAGGGAAGCCTGCATGCAACAAAAGAAGGGTTTCTGTTTTCTCTTCTTAGGCAGTCCACATGTGAAGAGGTGGCTTTTTATTTACTAAAAATATATGATAAACTAGGTAGACAAAAAGTCAATACAAAAAAAATCAACTTATACAAGCAGCAAACAGTAAGAAAATGAACTTAGAAAAAGAGCCATTTCCAATGGCATCAAGAAAACTACCTATGAATAAGTAAGTGAAAGGTACGTAAGCCTCCACACAAAGGTCTGAGAATGAAAGATCTAAATGAACGGAGACATATGCCATGTTAATGGTCTGGAAGACTCAATATTTTCTTGAAATCAATTCTCCCCAAAGCGATCTACAGATTCAATGCAATCTCAGTCTAAATCCCAGCACGTGAAAATCGTCTTGCTGATTCTAAAATTTATTACGTTAAACGCAAAGGGCCAAGGGCCTGGGTGGCTCAGTTAAGTGTCTGCCCTTGACTCAGATCTTATCCCGGGGTCCTGGGAATGAACCCCACATTGGGATCCCTGCTCAGTGGGGAGCCTGCTTCTCCCTTTCCCTCTGCCTCTCCTCCCACCCATGCTTTTTCTCTCTCACACTTGTGCTCTCTGTCAAATAAATAAAATCTTAAAAAAAAAAAAAAAAGCTATGGTAAATAAGCCAGTGTGGTGCTGGTGCCTGGACAAATAGACCATTAACAAACCTACAGGGACATTTGATTTAAGACAAAAGTGGCACAGCAGAGTGGGGGAAGAATGGTCTTTTCAATAAATGACCCTGCTGAATACCACATGGGGGAAAAAATGAATCTGACCCTTAACTCACACTCACAACATTCCCTTCCAGGAAGCCTAGAGATCTAAATGTGAAAGACGAACAATAAAGCGTCTATAGGAAAATAAGAGAGTTATCTCCATGACCTTGGGACAGAGATAAATTTCTTTTTTTTTTTTAATCTTTTTTTTTTTAAACAGGAATTTTTTTTTTTTTTTAAAGATTTATTTATTTATTTATTTGTCAGAGAGAGAGAGAGCGAGCGAGCACAGGCAGAGGGAGAAGCGGGCTCCTTGGAGCACAGGCAGAGGGAGAAGCAGGCTCCCTGCCGAGCAAGGAGCCCGATATGGGACTCGATCCCAGGACGCTGGGATCATGACCTGAGCCGAAGGCAGCTGCTTAACCAACTGAGCCACCCAGGCGTCCCCAGAGATAAATTTCTTAAATAGGACACCAAAGCACTTAACCATAAAGGAAAACACTGATAATCAGATCATATAAAAATTAAGAACATCTGTTCATTAAAAGATACCATTATGGGGTGCCTGGGTGGCTCAGTGGGTTAAAGCCTGTCTTTGGCTCAGGTCATGATCTCAGGGTCCTGGAATCGAGCCCCTCATCAGGCTCTAACCCCTCCACCTGCCTCTCTGCCTACTTGTGATCTCTGTCAAATAAATAAATAAAATCTTAAAAAAAAAAAAAAGATATCATTATGAGAGTGAAAAAGAAAATCAGAAAATATCTGCAAGATTCATCTTCAGAAAATATGAAGAAGTCCAAGCAAAAGATATGAACACGTCTTTCACAAATGAGGTAATCCAAAAGCTAATAAGCATATAAAAGGGACTGTGTGCAACATCACTGGTCCTCAAGAAAAGGGAATTTAAAACCATAAGCAATGCCCTCTAGAATGGCTAAAATTAAGATGACTGACAATATCAAGTGTTGGTGAGGATGAGGAGCAATTAGAACTTTCATCTGGTGCTAGAGGAATTTTATAAATCAGTACAATCACTTTAGAAAACTGTTTCAGTGTCCACCAAAACTAAATATATTCCTAGCATACTCTATAACCCAGCAATTTCATTCCTAGGAACATATTCAACAGAAATATGAACACAGAAGCAGCAAAGGACAAAGAATGCATAGCAGGATTATTCATTAGCCCCAAATTAGGAGGGAAAAATACTAAGTATCAATGAAAATAAACGAACTCCTGGTGCTCATGACAGTACAGATGTATCTCACAAACATAATGTTGAGCAAAAGAAGCCAGACACAAGAGTATAGGACACCTGGGTGACTCAGTCAGTTGAGCGGCTGCCTTCGGCTCATGTCATGATCCCAGGGTCCTGAGATGGAGTCCCATATCAGGCTCCCTGCTCAGTGGGGAGCCTGCTTCTCCCTCCCTCTGCCTGCTGCACTGCCTACTTGTGTTCTCTCTCCATCTCTCTAATAAATAAATCAAGTCTTTAAAAAAAAAAAGAGTATATATTATATGATTCCATTTGTTTAAGTTAAAAAATGGGCCCAACTAACCTATGACATTAGAAGTCAAGATAATGGTTACTGGGAAGTGGGGGGGAGAGGAGACAGTGACTGGAAGGAGAAATAAAATTGCTTCTGAAAAATCAATGTTCTTTTTCTCAATCTGAGTGCCAGTTAGAGAGATGTGTTCAACTGTGATTTGGGCTCTGGTCATGATCTCAGGGTCAAGGGATCAAGAATATTCACTGAGCTATACATTTATGAACCATATGCTTTTCTACACACAAAATTATTGTTTTTTAGAGATTTTATTTATTTATTTGACAGATACAGATCACAAGTAGGCAGAAGCAGGCAGAGAGAGAGAGAGAGGAGGAAGCAGGCTCCCCGCTAAGCACAGAGCCTGATGCAGGACTCGATCCCAGTACCCTGGAATCATGGCCCGAGCCGAAGGCAGAGGCTTTAATCTTAACACTGAGCCATCCAGGTGCCCCACAAAATTATTTTTTTAAATGTAATATATATGCATTGTTTTAAAAAGTTGTATCTGGGGCCACGTGGGTGGCTCAGTCAGTTAAGTATTCAACTCTTGATCTCAGCTCAGGTCTTGATCTCAGGGTTTTGAGTTCAAGACCTGTGCGAAGTCTACTTAAAAAAAAAAAAAAAAAAAGGCTGTATTCAGGTTTATACAGCAGAAACTCTCCAGAGGCACCTGACTGGCTCAATTGGTAGAACATGTGACTCTTGATCTCAGGGTCAATGCACCACATTGGGTGCAAAGTACTTTAAAAACAAAACAAACAACCCAGTTCTCAAACTCCAAAGTAATTGTTAATGATTTGGTATAATGACTCTTCTAAGCATACACTGGACTCACACATGTATATATGCATATGGATACTTTATAAACAAAGGTATACAATCAATTAGTACTTTATGTCCTACAATGGGCATTGTTTTGTTTAATTAGATGATAAATCTTTGTTCTGTCCAATTATTTCATCAGTGGTATGATGTTCTCTATTTCCATCACAGCTATAAGACTGTACCATACAAAAATTTATTTAACCTGGGGCGCCTGGGTGGCTCAGTGGGTTAAAGCCTCTGCCTTCGGTTCAGGTCATGATCCCAGGGTCCTGGGATTAAGCCCGAATCAGGCTCTCTGCTCAGCAGGGAGCCTGCTTCCTCCTCTTTCTCTGCCTCTCTGTCAAATAAATAAAATCTTCAAAAAAAAATTTTATTTAAACTGTATCCTATTTAGGCATGTTTAGAGAAACTCTAATTATCAGGAAAAATTAAGGGGTGCCCAGGTGGCTCAGTCCATTAAGCATCTAACTCTTGATTTGAGCTCAGGTCATGATCTCAGGGTCAAGAGATCAAGCCCTGCACTGGAGGTAGAGCTTGGTAGTCCCTTTCCCTCTGCTCCTCCTCCCACTCTCTCTCTCAAATAAATAAATAAATAAACAAACCAAATCTAAAATAAAACCAAAAACCAACCAGGAAAAATTAAGTATAACCCAAACTTTCTGTTTTCTTTTTGTCCTATTATGAAATGCTACTAAGAATATTTGTTAACAATTCTAATTCTATGCCGAGAGTTGAAGGGAGGAAATGCAGATCTTGCCAAATCTTAGAAAAGGGAATCTCTGATTTCTCTGGGTCCTTTTGCAAAGTTCCTCCATATTAACCACTTACTCTGCTACATAAAACTATGAGGATTTAGAGGGGTGCCTGGCTGGCTCAGTCAGCAGAGCCAATTTGTGACTCTTAATCTTGGCGTCTTGAATTCATGCCCCACATCGGGTATAGTGTTTACTTAAAAAAAAAAACCTGTAAGGATTTAGAGCAAATCTGGCCTCACAGAGCAAATAAAAATCAGGTCACCTATACAGAAAGGCATGACATTTTACATTATATTCTAAAGTGGGGACTTTTCCTCCCAAAGGCACCTAACAGCTTTCAAATATGAGTAAAGTTCTTTTCAGAGAGAGTACCTCTGCTGAACATCTGCCCCCAAGGCGCAATCAAGAATCCAACAGACATCCACAGAAGCAGGCTTAGAGGCCTGGAGGCTGTGGGGCTGGTAGAAACCATTCTGGGTAAATTAAAAGTAGGGTTTGCAAAAGTATTTTACCTGGAAGCAGCTCTGGGTGAAAAGAAAAAATTCCAGATAAATGTGTGTATATGTTTCTGAACCCACCCAGCATCTCTTCCACCCAGAACACAACCTTACTGTACTGGTTGGGCAGAAACTCCAAACAGGACCATCCTTACACTGGGCTGTGACACCCACTAGGGTTACATACCTGGCAAAACCCAAAAGGAGACAAGGCTGCTGGAGGCCTCAGGTCAACAAGGTCTCGTTGGGTGCTGAGGGCAAAGCAAAAGGCCAATGTTGGGGAGGATGGGGGAGAGTCCTACCTGCATGATGCTATTGAGGCGAGGCTGGAGGCTGCTTAGGTACTCCTTCTTGACTTCAATCTCCTTAAGGATCTTCTCCTTGTTAGACAGGCACTCTCGGTACTTCTCCGCCAGCCTATTGGGAAAGGACAGACCACTGTCACTTGAAGCTCCTCAGAGATCTCCCAACACACCTACTGACTGTTACAACCCACCTAATGACAGTTAGTCATGATTAACTAATGTTTACCTAGTACTTACCATGTGTCAGGCACTTTGAGAACTCTTTATAAGCATTATCGCATTTAATCCTTATAAAAACCCTGGAAGATAGGTAGGGACTCTTCTTTTCCCCAAAGGAAGAAACAAAGACTCAAGGAAGTAGACAATTTGCCCAAGGTCATTCAGCCAGAAGCAAGTACAAAGCTGGGCTTTGAATCCATGCCTGTCCGGCTCCAGAGGCTCTGCCCATTAACCACTAGGGAATATCCCTGTGTCATTTCCTATTCCCTTTCTTGCCTCCAGGGTCTACAGCCAAAACTTTCACAAACATGTGGACCTAGCAACTATAGAACCCAAGTGAGGCACATAAACTGGCCTGAATGGGGCAGAGTGGTGATAGACTCTGGACCACAGGAATAGAAGACTCATGATTCAGCCTGTGCCAAGGCAAGCCATGTACTGGACAGGGGAGTGATGGGCCAGCCCCATCTGCTACAAACCTGACACTAATTCCATAATTCCATAAGAACCACACTTAGTGCTTATTAAATTCATAACATGGACCAAAAGCATAACATTATTATATTATATTTATATTATATACATTATAAAATATCTATATAATATATATATTATAAATAACACTTCCTGTTATTTTATAACAGGAAAAAGAAAAAAAAACAAAACACCTGCTTCTTCAATGGAAAACAGAGCAAATGTGTCAATAAAAGCCCTAGAATTCGGGACGCCTGGGTGGCTCAGTGGGTTAAGCGGCTGCCTTCGGCTCAGGTCATGATCCCAGCGTCCTGGGATCGAGTCCCACATCGTGCTCCTTGCTCAGCAGGGAGCCTGCTTCTCCCTCTGCCTCTGCCTGCCTCTCTGTCTGCCTGTGCTCTCTCTCTCTCTGACAAATAAATAAATAAAATCTTTAAAAAAATAAAAATAAAATAAAATAAATAAAAAAAAAAAGCCCTAGAATTCTCATATAAACATGGGGAAGAAAGTCACTATTATTGAAAGGAATAAAGCCATGAAAGATTTGGTATGAAAAATACACTATCCCCTTAAAAAGATCTCGATTAGATCACACAGTATATATGTTCTGTTTACAATTAATAAATAAAAGATCTTTATTAATACAGGATTTTTTCATGTAAAGGTGTGCCTTGAAGCATAATTTATAATCACAAAAAAATAACTGAAAGTCCAATCCAACAGAGGAAAGATTATGTAAATTATAATTTGTCTAAGCACAGGAATGCTATATATAACCCTCTAAAATAATGTCTGCAAACCTTTAAAGTACCACAGAGGCAGAGGAAAAAGAAAAAGAAAAAAATTAAATTTACAGTACAAAAAGTATTTAGGTCTCAGGTGTTAAAATTTTACGATTTTTATTTTTTTTTATTTATTAGTTAGAGAGAGGGAGAGAGCGAGCACAGGCAGACAGAGAGACAGGCAAAGGCAGAGGGAGGAGCAGGCTCCCTGCTGAGCAAGGAGCCCGATGTGGGACTCGATCCCAGGACGCTGGGATCATGACCTGAGCCAAAGGCAGCCGCTCAACCAACTGAGCCACCCAGGCGTCCCTCAGGTGTTAAAATTTTAAAGAAAAAGTTACTCCAATCTTCTACTAACAGCCTTAAGCAATTCCAGCCCCACCCATCATACTGTTGGTCAAGTTTGAATTATCAGGTGTGAATTAATCACAAAATGGGATTTGGTCTTAAACCAGTCTACTGGTTCCATAGAACTCTGCTGTATGATTGTGGGTCATGCATCACAAAGCACCGTCCCCATAAAGGTCTGTGTTGGCACAGATTAACAAGGTCAGGAAGGATATACAACCTTTTCCGCTGTTCCAGCTCCCAGTCCAGACGTGCAAGGGTTTGCTGGTGAGGGTCTCCCATGGTGACTTCAGCCTTGCTAATATCCGGAGGAGCCTCCTTATAAAACTCCTCTAAACTGACCAGATCAATTTCTTCATGCTTCGACCTGCAGGAAGAACTAGATGTCAGGTTGCTCTTCTCAGGATCCCAAACCATGGATTAAGTGGGCCCACAGTTCCCTCCGCATATGCTTACTCAGCCCTGTTTTACAATTACCCAGGAACCAGAACCCAGTCTTCTCAGCAAATGCTCATTAGTAAATGTTTCATTTTGAAGAGATGTAGTTGGTGACATACGATAGGATCCTTATCCATTGTGTCCAATGTTTTTATCCATGAATTAGCTGAAGACCTGGCAGGGATGCTTATAAAACTTACAGATGTCCAAGCTTAGCAAAAGAGGTTAAGAACTGAAGGGTGAATGAAAACACTATAGAGCACATGGGTGGCTCAGATGGTTGAACATCTGCCTTCAGCTCAGGTCATGATCCCAGGTCCTGGGATCAAGTCCCATATCAGGCTCCTTGATCAGCGGGGAGCCTGCTTCTCTCTCTATCAATCATGAATAAATAAAATCTTCAACCAACCAACCAACCAAAAACACTACAGTCTAGACCTAGACTGCCAGGTTGAAACCAAGAATTGGAGACAGGAAACAAAAGTAAAGGTCTGCATTTAAGTTCAAAATATTAACTGCATTAAGCATGGGATGGGGAAGATCCAGCAGGGTACAATGATTTAGAAGCTTCAACTGTTGCATATATAGTGACCCACAAGAAAAGAAACCTAATGCTTTTTCCTGCATTAACATAGTAGTGCACAGGCTGTGGACAAAAGATGATAGTAACAGCAGTTACCAGGTATTAAGCACCCACTGTATGCCAGCCTCATCTCACTTATTTCTCATGATAACTCTTACCAAATGGAGATTTCTATCTCTATACCTCAAATGAGATGAAGACTTCTACAACTGAGCAGCTTGCCCAAGGTCACACAGCTAGTGAGTGGCAGATCTGGGATGTGAATCCAGGCTGTCTGACCAGGGCCAAGGGTGGTCACCCGCCTCTCCAAAAGCCAGGGTTCTACTGCATTCTGCATTTGTCAGCTTTCATCTGAGTGATGGTTATAGCTTGGGGCATCACATTCTCTTGTATTTAATACTTTTTTATTTTTAAACAGTTTAAGATACATAAGAAGTTTCAAAAATAGTACTGAGAGTTTATTTCCTATGTGTACCCTTCCCCTGGGTTCCTCCAATGATAACATCTACACACAGTACATTATGAAAACCAGGAAACTGACAATGACACAATACCATTAACTGAGGTACAAACCTGATACAGATCTCACCTCTATTAATATTTAACTATTATTACATGATGAATTTGTACAGCAGATAAAGATACCTCCCCAAAATCAGCATAATTATAAAAAATACACCAGACTCAATGACTGATATGTCCCTCTCATCCCAAGTTTATTATAAATAAAACCTACCTTGGGGGTCTGGGTGGCTCAGATGACTATGCATCTGCCTTCAGTTCAAGATCTCAAGGCCCTGGAACCAAGTTCTGCATTGGGCTTCCCACTCAACAGGGAGTCTGCTTCTCCCTCTCCCTCTGCTCCCCACCCCCACTCGTGCTTGTTCTCTCTCTTTTTTAAAGTTTTTATTTATTTATTTGACAAAGAGATAGAGAGCAGAAGTAGGCAGAGTGGCAGGGAAAGATTGAAGCAGGCTCTCTGCTGAGCAGGGAGCCCAACGCAGGGCTCAATCCCAGGATCTGGAAACGTGACCCTAGCCAAAGGCAGCCACTTAACCTACTGAGCCACCCAGGTGCCCCCCCAAGCAAAAAAACAAAAACAAAAACAAACCCCAAAACACCTGCCTCTTCTCAATCTGCACAAGTAGGTCTGACCAAGCAAGAATACATTCCCTTCTCTTCCTCTGTCTACTCCTTCTTCCTTCTCATCTCTCAGCTTGGATTTGCCAAGAGGCATTACATTTTAAGACAGACACTGACAGATTATAGTTTGTTCACCTGAAGGCAGCTAAGTGTCAAGAAGTTCAGCTTCTTGGGGGCGCCTGGGTGGCTCAGTGGGTTAAAGCCGCTGCCTTCGGCTCGGGTCGTGATCCCAGAGTTCTGGGATCGAGCCCCGCGTCGGGCTTTCTGCTCGGCGGGGAGCCTGCTTCCCTTCCTCTCTCTGCCTGCCTCTCTGCCTGCTTGTGATCTCTGTCAAGTGAATAAATAAAATCTTTTAAAAAAATAAATAAATAAATAAATAAATAAATAAATAAAGAAGTTCAGCTTCTGAAGAATAAAATCCACTTGCAAAAATGAATGGCTGGAACTTTAGAGAGGAAAAAATGGGCCAAAAGGTTAAAAGGATTTGACTGGAAGGCAGCTGCTCCTATGCAAGGTGCCCAGCAATCAGACTGGTAATGTAAAGGCCCCTGCTGGACAAAGACAACTGCTTTTGACCAGGTGCAGAGCTCAAAACTTTGAAGTCAGACAGGCTTTCGAGATTTTGTGCAGCCTGAAAACACTGCCTCCAATTCTCCCAATCAAAGTGATCTACCCACCCTTGTCCCAGATGCTACAGTCTCCAAGCCCATCTGATTTTTTAAGGAGAGTAGCTCACACTGAGCTATGTAAGAAAAGCAGTTAAAACAGCCTATTTTGCCAAAGGCTGTTCTCTGAAACTCACTTGAATTCCAGACACTTGGTGATCTCTTTCTGCAGGTGCATCACCTCATACAACAGGTTCTGCAGCTGCAGGTGATAGGCGTCTACTTTCTGCTTGGCCTGAAAGGACAAGGTCAGAGGTGAGTGGGTCAAGTCAGGTCAGACAGAGCAGAAGCAAACTCAGGGAAGAGGTAAAGGGGATTAAGAAGGGAATGTGGGGAAAAGAGAGGAGGAGGATTAAACCTCTCAATTTCTACCTCATGGGTCTGATCTCTTCCTTTCTTCAACCTGATGTGGGCTAATCGATTAAGCTTCTTCAGGGTCATGAAATGCACACAGCTCTGGATCCTCCGATCTTCTATCTCAACTGCCTGTAGGCAAAGAAAACTGGTAAAGATCCTGTCAACAGGATCCTTCCTTCAGCACCTCACTTCTGACCCATGCCCATCCAAGACCAAAAACAAATACTGGAAGGAACTCAGAACAAAGAGAAATGTCAGTGAGAAATGGAAGAATGACTGTATAAGGGAAATCCGGGCCAAAAAACAATTTCTGCTTAGACTGAAGTAACAGGGATTGAAGATGGAGCAAGTACAGCGGATGCACAATTAATCTGTCCCTACCTATTGTATAGAGATCCTAACAACAGCAACACCTTCCATACAATCGGCCTCTGAGAATAACATTACAGAATAATGTAAATGAAAAGTCTGGCTACATGAAAATATGATGTAATTATCATAACAATACTGGCCAGTATAAGCACAAATAAGTGAGATTCTTGGAAATATATGGGTTTTGTTTTTAGCCACTGTTTAGTTTCTTTGCCCCAAAGTCTGTTTCATTCATTTAATGTTAAATAATTTCACTTCTGAAATTATTCCGAAATGACATACTTGTACATATTCATCCTTAAAAAGCAAAGGAATTTACACACATCACTTTTCAAAACCTAGCAAAATGCCCAACATGGAATACTAGTTGGATGAATTATCAAATTACAGTTATGAGAGAAATCAGTTGTCCTGTACTTTTGTTACTGTAACTGGTAGTTGGGTGGTGATGACATGTTCCCATAAGTTAACAGGCACATCTCTGAAGCCCCCAGACTCCAACCCCCTGATCACGGCTAGGACAGAAGACCAAGATGAGGAAGGGCTTTGATGGGTGCAAAACAAGGCCACCAGTTCAAACCCACCAGGTTCTTATCTGCCCAATCCCAGTCCCACTCCTTACCACATCCTTGCCTCCTCTGCTCTTCAGGTCCTGGATCTCAGCCATGAGCCTCTGCAACTCCTGGCATGTGTACTTGTACAGCTCATAGTCTCTGCCAGGGTCCCGCAGGTCCACTTCAGCCTCCTCACTGTAGTATTTACCTTCCTGTGGAGGCAAGGAAACAGGCCTTGGGTGGGGAATAAAAGTCTCCCTGTTGGGACCAGGGACACTGGGCTGAAATCAGTAACGATAAAACCCCAAATCAAGTCTCTAAAAAATCTGCTCCTCAAATCAAAGGTTTTTGTTCTTTTCAAAATGGAAAAGAATTCATTCCTCTTTTCTTATTTCTAACTACAAAGTAATGCGTGCTTGGTGTCAGAGGCTCAGAACACAGTGAGAAGTATCAAAAGCAAAATGAAAAGTTGCTGTAATCTCACCTCCCAGCCTGAAATAACTATTTTTAATGCTGTGGATAAACAGAAATTTTATTTTTAAACAAAATGGGATCATAATCTTCATGCTATTTATTGCAATTTCTCATCCCAATAAATTTAAATATTCATCAAAATGGCTGTGATATAATCCACTATGCAGATGAACTAGAATTCATTTATCTAAATTCCTACTGATGAGTGTTTAGATGGTCAAATCAAGCTTTAGCAGAGGTTAAAATTAAGAAGGGAATGTGGGGAAGAGAGAGAAGGAGGATTAAACCTTTCAATTTCTACCTCTTGGGCCTGATCTCTTCCTTTCTTCAACCTGATGTGGGCCAATCATAATTGGTCACTCAGCCTTCAAAGTGAACAGAACGCATTTCTTGAAGATAGAGTCCACTATAGTTAATAATACCACACTGCATATTTAAAAGTGGCTAAGACAGTAGGTCTTAAAAGTTCTCATCATGGGGTGCCTGAGTGGCTCAGTGAGTTAAGTGTCCAACTCTTGACTTCAGCTCAGGTCTTGATCTCAGGGTTGTGAGTTCAAGCCCCATGTCAGACTCGACACTAGGTGTGGAGGCTACTTAATTTAAAAAAAAGTTCTCATCAGAAGAAATAAAAAAAATTTTTTTTAAAGATTTTATTTATTTATTTGTTAGAGAGAGAGAGAGCACAGGCAGACAGAGTGGCAGGCAGAGGCAGAGAGAGAAGCAGGCTCCTTGCCAAGCAAGGAGCCCGATGTGGGACTCAATCCCAGGACGCTGGGATCATGACCTGGGCCGAAGGCAGCTGCTTAACCAACTGAGCCACCCAGGCATCCCAAGAAATAAAAATTTAACTATACATGGGGATAGATGTTAACTAGACTTTTGTGTTGATCATTTTACAATATATACCGATTTTGAATGTTGTACACCTTAAATTAATTTATCAATTATATCTCAATAAAAAAAGAACCAGTGCCTGTAATGGATAAGGTTTTTTTGTTAATCTAGAGTTCCTAAAACTGAAGAAACATCATTTTTTACTTAAATTCAAATTCTTACGTTTCTCTATTCTAGTTTAAAAAAAAAAGTAGGGTGTTGGGGTGGCTGAATCAGTTAAGCATCAACCTTTGGCTAAGGTCATGATCCCAAGGTCCTGGGACAGAGCCCCACATCAGGGAACCTGCTTCTTCTTCCCTTTGCCCCTCCCCTCATTTGTTCTTGCTCTCTTTCTTGCACTCTCTCTCAAATAAATAAATAACATCTTAAAATTAAATAATAAAGTAACCAACCAACCAACCAAAACAATTTAAGTCATAAATTAGCTTAACAGAGTCAAGGAGAGAGAAACAGTAAAAGGAACAACCTGCTAACCACATGAGCTCTCAGGCCACAGAAGAGATTCTGTGGGGATGCTGTTCTAATACTAACTCAGCAGCAGACCAGGGATGCCACATCTCTAATCGCCAGTGGTGTGCTGCAGATACTGGCTTCTTCTGACCTTCAGGAAAAATGGAGACATACACCATACTAGAACGAGGTTTCTGTTCAGACACTACTTATGTCTAATACAGGCTGGTTGGTTCTTGGGATGCGGCAGCTAAACCAGATGTAAATACTAAGGTCTCTAGAACCAAGGGAAGTCCCAGCACCGGGTCAAGCAGAGGCCACCTGGGCGGCAGTCCCTGTGACCCTCAGCTGCTGCAAACCCAGAGCCAGGTGCTTTGGCCACGAGCTATAATTTCTCAGTAGTGTGGCAGCCCTGGCTGACCTCACCTGCTCTGTGTCAGAACGGTTACGCTTCCCTTCAGCTGGAGCTCCATCACTTCGGATCACTTTGGGCTTCCGTTTTTTGCTTGATTCTGATGACATGGTTGTTTGATCACGTCAGGAGAAAATAGCAGAGACCTGTTAAAAGGAGAAAACTTTAAAGATTTTTCAGAGCTGGAGTTGGGAGATTTTCGTGGAGCCAGAATACTGAAGTCTAACTAGTAGTTCTGGCCACGTATGCCCTTGTTAGCTCAAAAAAAAAAAAAAAAAAAAAAGTCACTTAACCCTCCAAAGCCTCAGTTTAATCCTCTGTAAAAGGGGGGAGGGATGCCTGGATGGCTCAGTCAGTTAAGGCGATGCCTTCAACTCAGGTCATGATCCCAGGATCCTAGGATTGAGCCCTTTATTGGGCTCCCTGCTCAGTGAGGAGACCACTTCTCCCTCTCTCTCAAATGAATGAACAAAATCTTTTAAAAAATAAAAAGGGGAAAGAGGCACCTGTGTGTCTCAGTTGGTTAAGTGGCTGACTCTTGATCTCAGCTCAGGTCTTGATCTCAGGGCTGTGCGTTCAAGCCCTGCATCGGGTTCTGCGTTAGATGTGGAGCCTGTTCAAGATTCTCTCTCCCTCTGTCCTTTGCCCCCCACCCCCGGCGCCCCATGAGCACACTGTCTCTCAAAGAAAAGGGGGGAATCATCCCTCAGCCTGCCCAAAATGAACTCATCGTTTCCAGCTCTACCTTCTTTAAAAGTACCAAAACCACATCTCTGACTAAACTCCTCGGCCTAGCATTATTACTCATTCCCAGTACTACTGATTGATCACTGTGTACTAGACCTGATCTAAGCACTTTAAGGGTATGTTCTCACTTGATCCTTACATGAAACTTTTCAGATAAAAACAAGTACCATTTTATGGATAAGAACACTGAAGTTCAGAAAGGAGAACGAGTAGGGGCGCCTGGGTGGCTCAGTGGGTTAAAGCCTCTGCCTTCGGCTCAGGTCATGATCCCAGGGTCCTGGGATGGAGTCCCGAATTGGGCTCTCTGCTCAGGGGGGAGCCTGCTTCCTCCTCTCTCTCTCTGCCTGACTCTCTGCCTACTTGTGATCTCTGCCAAATAAATAAATAAATAAAATCTTAAAAAAAAAAAAAAACACCAACAACGAGGGCGAACGAGGTGTTGAAGGTCACACACCTGATATGCTAAAGCTTGAGTCCATCTGACACCACATCAGTGCTCTTGAAACTACATTATTGTGACACCAGTGTATCTTGCTGCCATCTCACCGGGCAATGCCATCAACTCTCTGGTTGGCCCTACAACTCAAAAGAATAGAACCTATACTTCATGGGACTCGGGTCATAAAGCATCCTCCCTCTGCTACCTCTCCTGGTTGCCACCACAGCCCGGAGGTAGGCAGCACTATCTCCCTAACCCCCCCCCCTCCCCAAATCGGTCACAAACGCTTACTGAAGGAACCAATGGCTCACAGTAGTGAGTGAGAAGCCGAGTTGGGAGTCTCCACTCTATTTTACTGCTATGAGTCCTGGGACTCATAGTTGCTTCACCGTTCTCTGGGCAGGCTTCCTCACAGATCCAATGCCATTAACAGTCCCTACCTCCGGGGTTGCCGTGGTCATTGACACAGGAGGCACTCCACAGGGGAAGGTGATGAAGGTGACTGGGGCTTTAGGTGGTACATGGGTGATGTGAAATAATGCTGAACACCTAAGGAGAAAGTTCATCCCTTTCCAATTATTTTTAGAAACTTCTGATTGCTTCAAGGAGAACATCTCATTTCCCTAGCTTGTCTTTAACACCGGTGAACACCAATGTTCCTCTGTTAACAAAAGGACTCTGTCTGAGAGCCTCAGACAATGAAATCTAGCCAGAATTTAAAATGTTTTCATGTTAAATACATTAGTTTTTATCATTATCTTCTATATAGGACAAATCTCCATTGAGGGGAGAAACTTAAAATTTTCTCCTAAAGGAAATTCACGTTTAAAATGTAAAAGGTGACTCGATTAAAAACCTTCAGCAAAGTCTTAAACGGTAAATTGTACAAAACCCACGGCGTTGGGACGCCAAAGGCTGGACTGTGGGAAATCCTGACTTCGGAAACCCAGTAAAAACAGCCTGGCACACGTAAGCACACAATAAATGTGAGCTATCATCACCACCACCTTCGACATCGACATGGTCACCTAGAGGCTACCCTGTGGGGCCCGACGCTGCTGCAGCGAGTATTTTCACCTGAAGAGACTGAGTGCGCCGTGTCCAGCGGCTGGAGTCCCCGGAGAACTCGGGTCGGCTCCCAGCCTGGAGACGCCCTCCGGGAGGTCTGCACCTCAATCCCGGAGCGTCCAGCCCCGCTCCTCCGACCCGCCCGGCTGCGCGACACTCTCCTCACCGCTTGGAGCCCCGAACCCGCCGCCGCAAAGCAGCTACTTCCGGCGGCAGAGAGACGTCTTTCCGCACAGCATAGAGAAGCGGAAGGAGAGCGGCCGGCCGGAAGCGGAGCACAGAGGTCCGGACGGCCGCTGGCGCGTTGGTGCCAGCTGCGACCGGTGGTCGCGACTCTGAGGTTGTCAGGGAACCAGCGGCCGGCACCCTCACGCTGCCCTCTAAAACAAGGAAACTGAGGGTTCAGGGACCGATTCTTTGTCTGGTTTACTCCTTTCTCAGCGCCTAAAGCAACGTCCAGCAGCTAGTAGGCGCTCTATTAGTTGAATGAGTGTCGTATGCCCAAGATAACACGAGGGCGTGGTAGTGCCAAGACTCGAAACCCCGTGGATTTGCCTTCATAACCTGTATATTTAACCACTGTCATATTCACCCAGACATCCCACACTAGTGAGGGCAGCAAGTCAGGGAAGGTATTCAATTTCCTTACACTTGATTTTCTCCCACGGATGCATCAGTGGTTTCCCCATTTGCCTAGGGCATAGTCATAATTCCAAGGCAGCATTTGACAGCCTCAAGTGTTTTCTACCCCTGGCACGAATTCTACAGAGTTCAGGACTTTTAGTGTAAATTCTGCTTATCTGGAGGTATAAACACTGATGTCCCGAATACCTTCTGCCTTGGGGGGAGGCCCAAGGGAACACAATTCGGGGCAGGGGAGATAAATCAGCCAGGTGGAACTAGGAAACTGGCTCTGCCTCTGGCACCTGGCTAAGTTCCTTGCAGATGAAGAAAAAACATCATGGTTTATAGTAAATGTTTAATTGGTTCCATTGGTGACTCCAGCACAAGTTTTCCTGAAAGGGAGACAGAATCAAGCAACCTAGAGATTCATGAGGTGTAAGGATCACCGAGGAGCCTCCCAAAGTCACTACCCCACTCCAGATACCCAGTGGCACAGCAGAATGGGGGTTGGGCTGATAGAATATGAAGAGAGAAAAGGAATGCTGGGTGAGGGAAATATAGGTCCTGGCCTTTTACTTCGCCTGCAGGAATGAAAAAGAAAGTCCAGGAGATTCTCCCTACACAAAAGGGCTGAAATGAACAGTCAAGTTCTCAGTCTCATGTAGGGAGAAAGAGATGAGCCTCTTTCCAACTGTCTTATATTAGGAACCCCTCCCCAGGTGGTCTTCTGTAACCTCTGTTCTATATTCCTGATTCTGGATTCCAAATTCTGCAGTTCAAATCCAAGTTCTGAATTCTACCTTCTAGGTTCATGTCCCATTCCGTGACCCAGATCCTTTCCAAGTCCCATCCCTTTTCCCAGTCTGAGTGGAATATGTAGGACCTCACCCTGACTGTGCTACCTTGATGATTTTCCTCTTTTCTTTTTGAGGCAGTTTTAGGCTTTTCTCTGACAGGAGGGCCTTGGCTCCGAAGGGACTTGGCTCAGACTACCCAGCAAATGTGTGGTCCAGTGGAGACCAGGGAATTCCAGACAGCCAGGCCTGGTCTGACCTCCCTTCCCATCTCCTCCCTAACCACTCAACATACTACCTTTTGCACAACTAAAGCTAAACAGAGGGCTTCCATGGTGATAAATGGGGACTGGTGGCCTTGAGATGAGGAATCTTAGGGGGGAATGTAGGAAGACATAAAAGGTTGCTGTTCTTCATTCAGAGAAACTAAACACTGCTTCCAGCACAGGGCAAGGGGTGAGAAGGGAAGGTAAGAAGGGTCTGGGCAGAGCTGCAAGTCCTCAGAACCCTGTCATCCTTTAGCTTCCTCCTGTCTGAGTTGAGCAAAAACCCCCAGAGTCCTCCCAAATCCGAGAGAAAACCAAGACAGCAGGACTGGGAGCTCTGCTATCCATGGCTGCCCTGAGGGAGAAGGGGAAGGAGGCAGAGGCAGCATCACTGGAGAGGCGAGATCTTCAATGGGATCATGATCCGAGACTCCATGTGTCGAACCAGTGGGACTGTGGAAAGAGAGGCAGAGGTCACAGAGGGTGCAGCAGCAAGCGAATCCCAAAAGTGGACATTGGAGGAGGAGGCCTGGGATGCTGAGGCGGGGAAAGCCCCACTGCCCTCCTAGAATGGAGAGCACCCAACTGTGGGATAAGAGGAGACTTGGGTGTTGCTGAGATACAACATTTTTTAATATTCATAATTATCTATTTATGCTCCTATGATGTAAAAGAATAAGTAGCATAGCAAAAAGTGATTTCACAAATAATACTGCTTAGGACAAAGCTAGGTGTAGAAGAAAGTAGAATTTGAAGAAAAATATCATAAAAATTTCACAGATAATACTGCTTAGGACAAAGCTAGGTATAGAAGAAAGTAGAATTTGAAGAAAAATATCATAAAAATAATTACAGCCCTAGTATACCGCTAGGACAAAAGCTATGAGGGTGTCCTTCAAGGGGCTAAGATTTGAAAAATACTGATTTAGTTCAAATTATTCATTTTACAGATGGGGAGACTGCAGCCCACAGGAGGTCAGCCCAAGGTCACCCAGGAGGTCAGACTCTACTCTTGCTCAGAGCTGTTCAAACATTACCACACATACAAATTACCAAAGCTCTTGTTAAAGTGCAGATTCTGATTCAGCAGATGGGGTGGGAGTTGAGAGTTGGCATTTCTAACAAGCTTCCAGGAGATCCTGATACGATCATTCAACATCACGCTTTCAAGAGTGAGGCTCCCGCTAACTCCTTCAGGAAACATTCTCCCCCACACCAGCTGATAAGTGCAGACGCTTAACTGTCTCAAGGAGCTCCTGTTCATTCTGTGTCCTCCAGCCAGCCACCCACTGCAGTCAACACCCCCTGACTCCAAGCGGCTCCCAGGGGTCCCCAAGGTGGCAAACACAAGACAATGAAAACCTCAAAAAATGCACTGTGTACTTCCTCTGTGCCAATCCGGGTGAAGCACTTTTCCTAACTTAGCTCCTAGAATCTTCCCTTCAGCTCTCTGAGGGAGGCACTATCACTGTCACCATCTTACAGATGAAGAAACAGCCTTGGTGTGGTGAAGAACCATGGCTGAGGTCACAGTGCCTGGGGACCACCTGTGTTTTTGTCACTGGGAGCACTCACCTAGACCCACTACCTAGATCATGTGGAGTGTACCACCAGAACAGAAACCCACTCACTGTTTTAAGAGTAAGTTCCCCATCATTGGAGGTAATCAAGTGAGGACTGATCCCCTTGCAGAGGGGATTCCATCCTCATATTGGGCTCTGGGCAGAGGACCTCCAAGGGCTAGGCTGACCCCTCAGAGGAAGCACTCACCTGTGTAGTAGACATTTTCGTCCCAGCCCCTCTTCCTCCAGGCAGCATTTCGAGTCTCTTCCCGAGACTGTAGGTCTTTATAGGCTGTGGGAAACACATTGGCTCATTCTGGGGAAATGGAGGATCCGATCTTATACCTAGCACTGGGACCTCCTATCATTACCCGAAACCCTGTCCCTCTGTCTCTTCCCAAAGTCTCGAACTGTTAGCCAACACTGTCTGCTTTGACAATCTCATTCCATCAGTACATTTGTTGACAACTCCCAACTTTCTATTTCCAGCCCAGAACTCTTCTTCTGCTCCATACCCATGTATCCAGTGCCCACTTGACGTCTCCACTTGGATGTGTCAGCATCTCAAATGCAGCATTTCCAAGGGCCAAAAGTGCACTCCTGACCCCTTCAACCTGCTCCACCTAGGGTCTCAGTAAAAGACACACAGCTGCTCAGTCAAGAATCTGGAGTTCTGAGGCGCCTGGGTGGCTCAGATGGCTAAGCATCTGCCTTTGGCTCAGGTCATGATCTCAGGGTCTTGGGATCAAGCCCTGCATCGGGTTCTCTGCTCAGCAGGGAGCCTGCCTTCTCCTCTCTCTCTACCTGCCTCTCTGCCTACTTGTGATCTCTCTCTCTGTCAAATAAATTAAAAAAAAAAAAAGAAAAAAGAATCTGGAGTTCTCTCTTTGCCTTGCCCCACATAGGCAACTCATCCACAAGGCCCACTGGTTCCACCTCCAGACTAATGAATCTGTCTGTGGCCTTTTCAGCATCCTCATTGCCACCTTGTTAGGCCAGGCCACCATCCTCCGGAACTCATCTGCCTGGAAAAGATTAACCATCTCCTGATGCCCCAGTTCTTCTCTTGCTCCCCTACAAAGCATTCTCAGCAAAGCACATGGCAAGCAGAGGAATCCTACTGGAACACAAATTGGGTCATGTCATGCTGCTTAAAATGCTGCATCAGTCTCCTGTTGCATTTAGGATAAATTCCAACTCATCCCCATAGCCTGCAAGGCCCAGCCTGATCTGGTATGTCCCTGTATCCTCACGCTCTTCACTCTCTCCACACTGGCCTCCTCTGCACTCTTCAAAGGCCTTTTCCCCACCTCAGGGCCTTTGCACATATCCGCTCTACTTAGAATGCCCTTCCCTGGCAATTCACAAACTGGCTCCTTCTCATCCTTTAGCTTAGTTAACATTTTACCTCCTCAGAGAGGTAAACCATTCCCATGTATTTCTTTTTCATTTTTCCCCTACCTTCTTATTATTTGTAATAATTGGAAATTATGTTTCTGTGTTAAGTTTATGCCTGAAGTGGTATCTCTCCCTGCTAGAACACAAACTCCAGAAGGGCACTAATGTATTTGCTTTGTCTATACAGAGTGACAGTGGGGAAATGGGCTAGCAGAGGGCCTTTGGAGGGTCCTCAGCCTACCCCAGAGATGATGCACAACGTAGAGCTCTCCTATCTGCGAGAAGAAGCCGCCCACTGCCTCCTGGTTCTCTTGCCGGTACTTGATGGCCCGAGCCCTAGGAATGGCAAGAAGAGTGTGGAACAGAGGCCGGGGCCAGTGCCCTCTGAGGTGTCCCCAGGCTGATTTCTCAGCCATATCTCAAAGGAGGAGCCAGAGGTAGGACCCTTAGCTCTCAGAGATGACCAGGGAAGGCGGTTACAAAGGTACAGCCAGGGGCTAGGTATTCTGCTACTAGGGGAGGCCTCACAATCCTCTAGGAGGTCCTCACCTCCTGGCTGGATCCTTCTGGATCCATGAGGGGCAGAGGATGCCAGGCTCCCTGCCAAATGGCCCTGGGAAAGGTGGCATGTCAGGGAACTGGGCAGGGCAGGTAGGCAGGGTCCCCCCTACCCCTGGCACTGCCACTCACCAGTTGTTCCCCCACTCAATCATGGTTCCTGGCTGAAAGAGAACCAGAGGAAAGAATGGAAATGAGCCCCGAATGTCATGCTAGGTGGAGATGGTAAACTGTCCTGTTTCCCCAGCCCTAGGGGCCACTTGGCCTCATTCAGGGGCCCTGGCTCACACCTGGGTGTGCATGTGTGCACATGGGTGTGAGCGCATAGAGAGGGAGAGGCCAGAAGCCCCAGTATAGGTGCTGGGGCACAGGACACCCCCTCCCCTCGGGTCAGGGTACCACAGCAGGGAAAGTGGGAGGCAGGCAGGGATCCGGTGGGGGCAGGCACCTTGAGCTTATATGTCCTCAGCTCATAGATGTTGGGGCCTGCTCTGGGCTGTGGCTCGTTCCAGAAGCTGAACTCAAGGAGCATCTGGTTTCTCCTGGACAGTAGCATCTGGCTCCGCTCCTTTCGGAACTCCAGGTACTCCTGCGGGCAGGGTAGTCTGGCCATGGTGGCCCTGAAGAGCGCCCCCACCCAAACAGCTATCCCCATGGGGTAGTGCTGGCAGCCCCCGGCACAGGGCTGAGCCAGAGCCAGTGTTCAGAGAGGAGCAGAGGCCGACATACCTTGTTGCTTTTGAGCTTGTTCATGCAGTCCATGAGGGCCGGGTAGCCGCCTGAGAATCGCCACAGGTGTACTGTTATGTGGGGGACAAAACAGGAGGTACAGGTCAGAGGGCTGCTGAGACTCTGCCCTGCATACTCCAAGGCTGGCTAAGGGTATATGAAATGGAGCAGTCTCCAGCTGGGTCCCCTTAGCCCCAGGACTCTCTTGAGTTCCCTTTGCCTTGGTGGGGGATGGCTCTGGGCAGGGCATAACCCCAGACACAAACCCAGGAGGCCTGAGTTTTAGCTCCAAGTCTGCCAGGTGCCTTTGACCCCCTCCAGGCTCAACGTCCTCATCTTAAAAATGGGAATAACATTTCCACCCAACCTTCCTTAAATAGCACAAGAGGATCAGATGTGTCCTTGTACCCAAAGTACAAGAGCACTTATGAACCTGACCACCAGGCTTAGGATGGATAGGTTGGACAAAAGGCGAGTAGATCTGATAGGCTAAGATGGAACATTCTAAAACAGTGAATTCAAAACAAACAAAACAAAAGGACCAGAAAAGGACGCACAGTGTGCTAGCACATCTGTCTAGGGGTAAGGGGACATATCCAGAGATGCTAAGCTATGTACCATCTCTCAATGGAGACCCAAGAGATTGTAACTAGAGATGCCTCTGGGGAAGACAACTGAGGCCTGAGGCTCGTGGGAAGGAGGGAGGCCTGTTTTTCACTGAAAATTCTTTGTGTTGTTTGAATTCTCTGTGCTGCTGGGTCAAATGGTGTCCCCTTTCCCCCGAAGTTCATGCCTACCCAGAACCTCAGAATAGGACCTTATTTGGAAACAGTGTCTTCATGGATGCGATCATGCTAATATGCCATCCTACTGGGTGGGCCTGAAATTCAGTGACTGGTGTCCTCATATGAAGACAGTGATTTGGGGCGCCTGGGTGGCTCAGTGGGTTAAAGCCTCTGCCTTCGGCTCAGGTCATGATCCCAGGGTCCTGGGATCGAGCCCCACATAGGGCTCTCTGCTCAGCAGGGAACCTGCTTCCTCCTCTCTCTCTCTGCCTGCTTCTCTGCCTACTTGTGATCTCCATCTGACAAATAAATAAATAAAATCTTTAAAAAAAATAGTATATTGTCCATTCAAAAAAAAAAAAAAAGACAGTGATTTGGACACAGACACCAGGACACCATGTGAAGACAGAGGCACACAGGGAGAATGCTCTGTGATAACAGTCAGAGATGGGAGGGATGCCTCTAAAAGCCCAGGAAAGCCAAATATTTCCAGCAACTGCCAGATGCTGGAAAAAGCAAGAAAAGATTCTCCCCTAGAGCCTTTGGAGAGAATGTGGCCCTGCCAACACCTAGATTTCAGACTCCTGGGCTCCAGAACTTGAGAGAATTGATTTCTATTGTTTCAAGCCACCCATTAGTTGGAACTCTGCTATGGCAGTCCCATAAACTACTATTCCTTCCAATAACCAAGGGGGAAGAGAAGAAAGGAAACAGTCTTGCCATCCCTGGGAGCCTGGCTGGGGCTGAGGGAGGAAAGTCTCCAAAGGGCGAGTCAGGCAGACTAGAGCTGAAGGCAGCTGGCTGACCAGCAGTTTGAAAGCCCAGACTTCTGTTCCTTCCCATCCCTGGCCTGTCCCTTACCTACCTTCTGATTCCATCTGTGCCTTGATTTTCCTATCTGCAAAATGGTCTGACCCTAGAGCTTAAAGACCTCTTTCCCAAGGGAAACAGCAAAAATACTGTATGGATGGAAGTTTACCAAGACCAGGAATGCTGGCTGGTGGAAAAGGGATAAACCTTATACTGAGGACCAACAGGGAAAAGTTACAGGCAGGACATCCTAGGCCTCTGAGAAGAAAGAGCAGCGGAGTGAGCTGATGAGGATTGCATTTAGAAAGATTCCTCTGGGGGCCGCTGCGGAGAGGGAGAGGTGGGTGGCCAGGCATGAGGGCACCAGAGACCTGGGCTGTGTGGCAATGGCACTGGGAAGGTGGGCACCTCACCTGCCTGGTCCTGCTCCCCGTACCATGTGTTCCAGTTGCCCACGAGCGAGCAGGGGTAGTCCTCATCCAGGTGCAGCTTGGGCAGCACAGCCTCCCTAGGGTGGGGGAAGGGCGACAGAGAAGGTGGGGAGGGCTCACGCCAGCCACCAGGGTCCCTGAGATAAGGGTTCCAACTCAGGCCCTCAGGGCCAGGCCTCAGTCTCCATATCTCTAAGATGCAGAGACTGGACAATTCATCCTTAGGACTTTCGGCTCTAAAATCTACGTCTCTTAGATTTCTGCAAGGAGAATGGGGCTAGGATGGAGGCTGGCGCCCAAGCAGGGGGTGAGACCAGCAGATGGAGGAGGGTGCTCACGTCAGGCTGTTGTAGGCATCCAGACACTCAGGCTTCACGTTGTGAACTGCAACAGAGGAAAGAGAGTGGGAGGTGAAGCAAGGGGCCTGTGTACCTGTGGGGAGCTGGGATGGGAGGTTGTCCCCTAAGGGTCAGGGCTCCCAGGAGAGCTCAGGATGTCCCAGCCCTTCTCATGCCCCAGCGGAAGGCTCACATGCCCACCGGAGGCTCCAAGAGGGTGGGCTGGCTCAGCAGCCACTCACACTGGATCTTGTAGAGGTTGCTGGTCTCCTTCTTGGATAGCAGGGTGGAGTGGGCATCCTTCCGGGGATCCACCTTGTGCACAAAGAGGGAGCGGAACCAGCTACTTTCATTGTCCTTGGAATAGAAGCTGCAGGGCAGAGGACAAAAAGAGGTGGGGGCTCTTCCACCTGCTCAGATATCCTGCTCCCTCACCCCTCAGATAGCCGGATAACCCACATCTCTAGGAACGGGGCCATGGAATCCAGTGGCGGCTCCAGGGTGTAAAACATCACTGGAGGGCGCCTGGGTGGCTTAGTCATTAAGCCACTGCCTTCAGTTCAGGTCCTGATCCCATCCCTGCTCAGTGGGGAGTCTGCTTCTCTCTCTCCTGTTCCCCTGCTGTGTTCCCTCTCTTGCTGTCTATCAAATAAATAAAGTTTTTAAAAAACAAAACAAAACACCACTGGAGCCAGCTGAACAGACTGGTCCCTTTTCAAAATCATGGTTGCCCAGTTTGCTTCTTAAAGCTTTGCAAGGGCCTCAGGAGGCCGGGAAAAGCAGCCCTACCTCCCACCTCTCTCCATTCATCTCCCTGCCTCCCTGCCTCCATTCATCTGCCTTCCAGCAGGCTCCGTGGGGCACACATTTGCTCCACTTGGGGCACATATTTGCAGCCCTCTGCCAAGAGGCTCAACCCCAAACCCACCTTGCCTGATTTCCAAAATCCCTAACAGCCCATCCAATCTTACCAGCCTTCCTTGCTGTCCCCTCCGCCCAACCTGTGAACCCTACTCTCCAGATCTGCTCCTCCCTGAACATACCAGGCTCTTTTCCTCAGTGCTTTAATTGCAATTTCTGTTCCCTCTGGCAGAAGCCTATCTCACTGTCCTCTCCAGTGCTCACACTCCACTTGGCCTGTGACCCTTTCCCAGCCTCCACAAATGGAAAGCCAAAGAAAAATAAACTTTGTCCTTGAGGAAGTCACAGTCCACTGCAAGAAGCAGGCTTTAAAACATAATTGTAGCCAGAGGTATCTGGGAGAGCCTAGGTTAGCAAGCCTTTGGCAGTCTCAGCAAACTCTCCAGAGGAGGTGATCTGACCACTCTCTGACTCTCCAGGGCTGATTTGGCAGATAACAGCAGACAGAGGGGGTAAAAAGGCATTCCAAGGCAAGATTCATTCATTCATCCAGGCCACACTTGACTGACAATATCTACCCTGTGAACCCGGCTAAAGTGCTTTGAAAGAAAGAAAGAGAGAGGGAGGGAAAGAGGGAAAGAGATGGGGAAGGGGGGAAGGAAAGAAGAAAGGAAAGGAAAGAGAGAGAGAGAGAAAGAAAGAAAGAAGAAGAGAAAAAAAAGGAAAGGAAAGGAAAAAGAAAAAATTCTGTTCAGAGCAGGGGACCTGTTGCACGTCCTGCCAGCCGGAATTATACTTCCCACACAAGGTCCCAGCAGGGGCAGGGCTTATTTTTAGACTGCCAGAGGCTATAAATCTTCTTGCTTACCAGCAGTGATACAATTTGTAGTTAGGCTTGAAGACCAGTCTCCTGCTAAATGATTTCTAGCCAGGGAGCCTGGCAGTGGGGGCCTTAAGGGCCCGCAAGTCCTCTCCTTTTTCAATCCTTTTCTATGACTAAAATAAAAAGAATTGCCTTGTAAATCAAAGTATTACTTTTTTCCCCAAAATATGGAGCAGCCACTGAGACTGATGAAATAAAAAAAAGTATCTTAAAGTAGTAAAACAGTTGTATGAACTTGGAGAAAAATGAGTGAAGATTTGTCCCAAACCTAATATTGCTTACCTGGGAGAGGGGAGAGGAAGATGGTTAAATTTTTATTTATACACTATAGTTCTTTGTAAAGCTAAAAAAAAAACACTTTAAGTGTTTTTGAACTCATAGGTTTTCTGTCATTGTGCATGTATTTGTTTCATGAACAAAAATCAAAAAGACGATTATCTTCCAATCATCAGTGTGGTTCTGTGAAATCTGGCGACCAGAGTAAGGGAGCTTTGCTCTTGGTACTTCAGCTGAGGACATCCTGACAGGGATCCGTGATGAGCTTTTCAGACATGCTCCGTCTATGTAGTGTTGACACAGTGTTGATAACTATAAGTATCGCCATTTTTAAAAAAGATTTTATTTATTTATTTGACAGAAATCACAAGTAGGCAGAGAGGCAGGCAGAGAGAGAGAGGAGGAAGCAGGCTCCCTGCTGAGCAGAGAGCCCAACTCGGGACTTGATCCCAGGACCCTGAGATCATGACCTGAGCCGAAGGCAGAGGCTTCAACCCACTGAGCCACCCAGGCCCCCGTGTATCGCCATTTTTGAGATGAGGAAATAGTCAGGGGGTTTAAGGAACTTGCCCAAGGTTACATAGTAAATCAGGGGTAGAGCTGAGGCAAGAACCCATCCAGAGTTCTTTCCTCCCAAGTCAGCCCCCACTTTGGGTTTGAGCACTGACCTGGGGGGGCATCAGGCACATACTGGGAAGAACCAGGTGTTTCAACAAAGCCACCAGCAGAGAGATCTGACCTTTGGTTTGAAAGCAGGGGGGATGCTTCCCTTGGAAGGGGTGGTGGCAGGGAAAACAGTGGCTCCTACTTACTGTCAGCCAAGAACTTTGCTCCAGGACTGGGCTTTGAGTAATTTATTAACATCAGTACTGACCAAGCCAGGAGACCAGCCTTTGGAGAGAGTGTGGGGGGCTAGAATGTTCTCCACTCCGGGGGAATGGCAGGGGAATCCCAGAGCTCTCTCCCCACTCCCTAATCTGTCATGCCTACAGGCCTCTTTCCCCATGTGTCAAATGAGCAAGCTGGAGTAGCCTATCTCTAAAGATCTTTTCTCCAGGTAAAACTCAATATGGGACCTGTCCAGGATCCCAGGTCAGGGTCTGAACTCCAAGCCAGTGTCCACAGGCTCACATTCTCAAGAATCCAAATTTCACTTTCTCAGTGAAATCACAACATCCTTCTTCCCTTGAACTCCCCAACCCCTCACACCCTGTGCTCTATTTTTCCATAGTTCCTTCTAACACTATTATACATTGTTTTTTTTCTTTGATTATGTGTCTGGTTTATTCTCCCCATCAGAAGCAGCCCCACAGGGACAGGGATTTTGTCTGTCCCATGTAACCCAGTGCCTGGAACAGTGCTGGGCAGCTGGCACGTGCTCAGTCTGCATGTGGGGAATAAATGAAGGCGGCGGGGGCCGGAGGGGGAGCTAAGATAGAAAGCTGCTTAAAGACAATAAAGGCTGAAAGGTAAGTAAGCAGAGAAAGGGTGGCTCAGAATGTGGATGCAGGGCTCAGGACCCCTTACGCTCCCCTCCATCAGGAGCAGAATTAGTGCTTAAGAGCACAGATTCTGGATGAATCCAGGTTCTAATCTCAGCACAGCTTCGTCTCTCTGAGCTTCATATTCCTTCTTTGTAAAATAGGGGCATTAGGATGGGTCCTCTAGAGAAAGGACCTGACATGGCAGTGCAGCTAGTATCACAGTTTCTACCAAACTTCTTCACAGATCCCCAAGCTCCTACTCTTTCCCCACTTTTCCTAATCTGCCCACCCTTTGTAAAGCACCGTTTTGGTAACATTATTATTGCTCAGCTCAAAAGTCTTCTGTGGCTCCCCACTGTGTACAAAACGAAGGCTGGATCTCCACTCGGAATTCTAGCTCTCGTGTATTTTGCCAAGCTTTCCACAGAGCCAGGATTCACTATCCCTGTGGTTCTGAAACCCACAGCATTAATGTCACCTGAGGAATTCTCAGGCCCCATCCTAGACCTATGGCAACAGAAACTCTGGGGGCGGGCCTAGCAATCTGGGTTTTAACAAGCCCACCAAGGGATTCTGATTCCTGCTCAAGTTTAAGAATCACTGCTCTTGAGCAGTCCCCAATTTCTTTCCTCTCTTTTTTTTTTTTCATGTCATCTCAGGAATGCCAAAGATTCTGGTATCTCATTAGCCCTAGAAAAACACCACGCAGGTTTGCCCAATCTATGGAAAGGAGCTGCCCCAGATGGACCAGTTTAGCCCCTTCCACAAAACACCCCTCACATTTCCCCATCAGCCTTTTCATCGTTTTCATCTGTCTAATCTCCCCAGATACACCAGAAGTCACTAGCTAATGTCCTCCCACCCCCCACCCGGCCCCCCGCCATGGAACACAGCACAGTGCTTTTGGCATAGGAATTGCTCAACAAATGTTTGTCCCGGATGAGAACTTTTCAGTAGATGTCACATTTGCACTCTCGATAGGGGTCAACAGTCTGCCCTCTGCAACCCCCTCACCCCCGCAACATGAAATTGCTCCAGAAAGTTCTCTAGATTTATATGCTAGGAAGCTCAGCTCTAGGCACATTCTGAAATACACTTCTGTTTAGAGTTGGCTGACTGCAGAAAGGGACCATGTTTCTGCTTACTGTTGCAGAAGTGTATATTGAGAAGACATACCAGGAGAACTAAAAGAACTGAAGTTCTAGAGTGCCTGGCTGGCTCGGTCAGTGGAGCATGTGACTCTTGATCTCAGGGTCGTGAGTTCAAGTCCCATGCTGGGCACAGAGCTTACTTAATAAAAATAAAAGAACTAAAGTTCTGTTAACAGGATTACTGGTGCAAGAGTAGCAGCTCTATTTATTGAACAATTACTATGTGTTAAGAACTAATTCTCACAGTATGTTTTTGAGAAGAATGAGGTTTTCCATGCCTTATTCAAGGATGGTTAATTAATGGCCAAGAGAATTCCAATCCACATTCATCTGACTTCAAAGCCCACACTCTGTCTCCACCCCAGCAGCCCCAAAACCTCAGAGGTCAGAAAGGCTGCTGCTTGACCCTCTAGTGACTCCAGGAAGATATGGGACCAGCTAAAGGTCAGCAGGAGGGGATGTTCCCAGGTACCCAAAGTGAGACCAGGGCATAAGTAACTCAGATGCAGTTCTTGAGTGACTTTGTAAGTATCAATCCAAGTGCCTTCACAGCAATCCCGCAAAAACGCCCAGCAGAGATTATCATCCCCACTTTACAGAAAAGGAAACCAAGGTCCACAGTGGTTCAGCACCTCATCCAAGTGAGTTAAGTGAGGAGTTTCAGGTGGCCTCTATGTCCTATGCTCCTTTTGTGGCCTCCGGACACTTGCCACACAAATGGCTCTACCACCTACTGATTCTGTTACCCTAGGGAAGTGAGGTCCCACCCCCAGCCTCAATTTTCCCATCTGGAAAACAAGGGCCTCACAGAAGATGATCTCCCCAAGCCCGTTTCAGCCCTGCTGTCATAAGGGGTTCATGCAGAAATTGTCTGAACAAGGGCAACATCTGTTGCATGTTCTCCAGGAGCCAGAAGCCTCACATATGTGATATGGCCTTTTAACCCTCAACAGCTCTATGACATACATACAATTTTATCACTCCTGTTTTACAAATGAGGAAGCTGATACTTCAAGAGGCCAAATGACTTGCCCAAGGTCACCCCACTAACAGGCTGAGTTAGATTTGCCCATGCCAGACAAACTCCTTTTCATGATAGGAACGTTTTCCCCAGTTATTGGGCAGTCAGAGTAGGGGCGCAGGTCTGACTCCTCTTTCCCAACAGCCCAAGAGCCACACTGCACAATGCTCTGAGATCCCATGGCAAGGCCTAACAGAACTCTGCAGCTTCATGCCTGGGCTGCTGGACAGGAGAGCCCCCTGCTTCCTTTCCACAGGTGGGGAGACAGGTGTCTTCACTTCATTAGCAATATGTTCTTGAGCAGACTGTCTTGAACCCCGTGCTAGGGGCTGGATTAACAGAAAAATGACGTGACACACTAGTCGGGGAGATAGACAAGTGTGTCTACAGGGTGATGAGGAGATGGGGAAAGTACAGGGCCCTGGAGACAGAGGAGGGAGGGGCCGCCAAGGGAGGCCAAGCCCTGCCTCAGTCCAGAGCAGCGCCCAAAAAAAAGCCCAGGCTGAGGGCATGGCCAAGCCAGCCTCCTCCTCCTCCCAGGAGACCACCGGTTGTGGTGCAAAGAGCACTGGTTGTCAGGAGACCTGTGTCCAGACCCAGTGCTACCTCGAGACACCAGAGGGACTGACCTTGGGCAACTCTCATCCCTTTCCAGGCCTCCTTTGCCCCACTTGTACTGTTCAGGATTGGGGTGCAAAGGGTCTGTGCAACCATTGCCCTTGGCGGTTCCCCATTGCTCCCCATATCTCTTCCTCCAAGAACTTCCCAAGGGTGAAGCTGCCTCTCCTAGAAGTCCCCAGTGGGTGCTATTTCACAATCATCCCAAAGGCCTAAAGAAGGAGCCACTCCTGCCCTCTGCCCGGTTCCTACTCTCCAGGGCCCAGGAAATGCCACTCCCATTCACCCCATCTTTCATTCTGTGCCCAGAGCCAAGTACCCACTAGGACAAAGACCCTGCGCTTATCTTACTCATGTCTCCCATTCCTTGCCGAGAGCTCCTCCCCAGGCCTAGATCTTGCCCCCGCCTCTAACCCATAGATTCCAAGCCCGAGCCTGCCCAACCCCCGGACCCAGACCCTGGCCCCCGCCCCTGCACCCCCCTCGCGCGCGCGCGCCGTTCCCCCACCCTCCGCCCGGCTCTCACCGCGCAGCAGCCGCAAAGTCCCCGGCGCCGGGCCTCGGGCCCCCCAGCAGTCTCCGCGCCGCGGCAGAGATGCTGCACAGCCGCGGAGCCATGTTGGAGCGGCGCAGGTTGGAGAATGGTCCCGCCCCCAACCCGGCGGCAGGGCGGGGCGTGAGTAAGCCCCGCCCCACCCCGCTAGCCCGCCTCCTTCCGCGAGCAGTCAGGTGGGCGTTGCCGCGGGACATCCCCCAACTCCACAAGGACTGGGCGGAAGACAGTTTCCTGTCCTCAAAGTCCCCACAGCTCTGGTGCTTGCTCTGTCACCTTGACAAAGGCCTTTGTCCACTCTGGGCCCCAGTGTCCACCTCGGTAAAATGGAAGCGTCGAACATTGATACTGCGGGTTCTTTTTTTTTAAGATTGTATTTATTTATTTGACAGACAGAGATCACTAGCAGGCAGAGAGGCAGGCAGAGAGAGAGGAGGAAGCAGGCTTCCCACTGAGCAGAGAGCCCGATGCGGGGCTCGATCCCAGGACCCTGGGATCATGACCTGAGCTGAAGGCAGAGGCTTCAGGGTCCTGGGATCATGACCTGAGCTGAAGGCAGAGGCTTCAGGGTCCTGGGATCATGACCTGAGCTGAAGGCAGAGGCTTCAGGGTCCTGGGATCATGACCTGAGCTGAATTGAAGGCAGAGGCTTTAACCAACTGAGCCACCCAGGCGCCCCAGATACTGCAGGTTCTTAATTGGGCACTCAAGATTAGTAGCAGAGGGTCAGTCAGTAGGTCCCCCTGAAGTTGTGCGTTTTTCTGGGGAGGAAGGATCCACGGGCAAAATTTAGCACATTATCAAACCCTTGGGCGCCTGGGTAGCCCAGATGGTTAAGCGCCTGCCTTTGGCCCAGGTCATCATACCAGGGTTCTGGAATCGAGTCCCACATTGGGTTCCCTGCTCGGCAGGGAGCCTACTTCTCCCTCTGCCTCTGTCTCTCTGTCTCTCATAAATAGATAAAAAAAAAAAAAATCCTAAAAAAAGAAAAAAGGAACAAACCCTTAAAATTAAATACAGTTGGACTAGGCTCTGGGCCACTAGTACTTTCTTCATCTCCTTTTCTATCTTCATCCTGTTTTACCATCTCTACCTGGGCATCCTGGGCCCCATGCCTTCTCCTGGCCTTGTCCTGGCTCTTTTGCCTGCCTTCCAAAGTAATCTTTTCTCAGTCCACAATCCCCCAGGTCACAGACCTCAGCAAGAGCAGGGAGTTTGCAGACCCCACGAGGGCCCCTGGTTCCTGGGTGCATGCATGGATACTTGCATACATACCCCCAAAAGAATATCCACCCACTGACGGCTGACCGGTGGCCCCCTTCTCGTATACTCGGCAAGGGGTGTGGAGGGCAGGCATTAATTTTGTTACTCCTTCAGCAAATACTGAGTCAGCCTGGCTATCACCTATGTTAGGCTCTAAGACACTAAAGATGGACAGGACAACAAGCCCCCAACCCTTTTGGGACTTGAGGTCTGGTAAAGGAGACAAAATCAAATCAACACTGACTTTGAGCCTCTTCAGGACGGATGCCTTAGGCTGCTCTCTCCTCACTTCTCCTGCCTGATACATTAAATATTTACTGAATAAGTGAAAACTATACACAAAAGTATTTTGCCAATTACAGTGCAGACTACGGAGAAATATGGGAGGCTGTGAGGACTTACAATGGGTGGGGAAGAGGAAAAGGGAGATCCTATATACACTTGAGGGTCAGAAATGACTTCTATAAGGAAGTGAGGCTTGCACTGTGATTTTTTCCCCTGTGTTTTCTAAAGGAACATGGGTTAATATGTGTGATTTATTTAAAAAGGAAACTATATTCTCATGATAAATGGAAAACCTGTCATAAACAGCAGAACCATCGAAATTATGCTGTGGACACAGCACTGCGGCCACTGCCTTGCAGTTAGGGCAGAAGGCTGTGAGCCTGAGGCCTTCTCTCTGTGTTAACAAAGAAGAGCACTAGGGGCACCTGGGTGGCTGAGTCGGTTAAGCGTCTGCCTTCTACTCAGGTCATGATCCCAGGATCCTAGGATCCTGCCCCCATTGGGCTTCTTGCTCAGCAGAGAGCCTGCTTCTCCCTCTGCCTCTGCCTGCCACTCCCCTGGCTTGTGCACGTGCGCTCTCTCTCTCTCTGTCAAATAAATAAATAAAATCTTTAAAAAAAGAATTAAAAACAAAGAAGAACTCGGACACAGTTGTGCCCAGTGGCTCCTTGGGCTTATCCAAAGGACCAAGAGGAAATAAGCTCCCTCTTCTGGAAACTGGTGTGATCAGAAGCTCCCCAGTCCCAGTCACTCAGGAAAAGCCCAGATGGGAAGATGGAGGTGAAACAAATGGGATGTCACTTGCGTCATGCGGTAGAACTTTTCCTTCCCTTAGGCTCTGAGTGTGGTAGACCTGGAGAGGCGGAAATGCCAGCCCCATCAGGCCTCCCAGGTGGCCTGACTTTGAACCTATGCTTGAAAGGAAAAATGGAGAGAGTTTGCCAGGAGAAGGGAGCAGGGCAAGGGGAAACTTGGGCAGAGAAAGCAATGTGTGCATAGTATATGAAAAGGGCGCCAGGATGAAACAGGTTAGAAATGTTTAGCACAATCAAATATAATCAAAGGGTGGAGGTTATGTGGAGGCAGCTTCTCACCGAGTACAAAGAATACCTCTCAAATGATGGAGCGGGCAGCCTTAGTGACCTGTGACTGAATTATGCCAATGGAGACAACAGAACAATACATTGGCCAAGCGGTAGAGGGCATTTGGCAATGCAACCATGGGAAGGCAGAACCTGTGGACAGGAAGGGGCTGGCCCTCCTGGTCTAGGGTGAGTCTTCACCCAATTCCAGATGTTTCCAGCCATATCTGCTGGGGAGAAGGAAGGAGGGCTGACCTGTAGCCTCCTCACACTGGTCTGACATTTCCAAGAGGGTTTCCCCATCTCCACCCACTTAAGTGGGGCAAGAAGATAACACTAGGTGGTTCCAGGAGCATCTCCCACCCCAGACCAGGAGAGATGGGAGATGGATCTTCTTCCCCACATCCTATGAACCACAG
Source organism: Taxidea taxus jeffersonii (assembly GCA_003697995.1). Classification (NCBI taxonomy): domain Eukaryota; kingdom Metazoa; phylum Chordata; class Mammalia; order Carnivora; family Mustelidae; genus Taxidea; species Taxidea taxus. The sequence continues at coordinate 110,729 of ML104029.1, read as the reverse complement.
TGTGGGAGCTGACTGGAAGAACAGCTTCGAGACCCCAAACCCACCCCAGCTAGGGTGACCAACTCATTCCTGTTTACCCTAGACTTTCCCAGTCTTTGCATTGGAAGACCTCCATTCAGGAAACCCCTCTATCCCAGGAAAACCAGGAGATTTGGTCATCCCAATTGTGGCCCTATCCCTCTCTTCATAACACATGCCCACTTCTTCCAGAATCTTTTCTTTGCTTAACTAATTCCATTTACCTTGCTTGAAGGAGTGGTGCACAGGGTCTCTCTTTGTGACATTTCAGTGACATGCAGTGCTGGTTAACTAAGCATCTGATAGGAGTGGGTCCCTGACCCATGGACTGGGCATTCTGGGCAGCAAACCAGGTAGATGTTGGACAACAATTCTACAAATAAGGAATTAGACCATTTCTAACTACAGTGGAATAAGTCACCCCCAAAATCTAGCAGTTTCAAACAATAAACAATTATTATCACACATAGTTCCAAATGGGTCAGAAATAATTCAGGATTGAGTAGTTAGCTGGGCTTGTTGTTCTGGCTCAGCGTCTCCCACAAAGGTGCAATCAAGATGTCAGCTTGTTGGAGCACCTGGCTGGCTCAGCTAGAAGAGCATGGCCTCTTGGCCTAGGATTTGTGAGTTTGGGCCCCACATTGGGTCTGTAGAGGTTATTTAAGTAAATAAATAAACTGATACATATTTGTTAAATATATATGTGTGTCAGCTTGCCCTGTGGTCATCTGAAGGCTTCACTGGGGCTATGGGATCTGCTTCCAAGTAGGTTGTTCACAGACCTGGCAAGTGAGTGCTGGTTGTTGGCCATGGACTTCTCTAGGCACTGCTTGGGTATCTTTACTACATAGCAGCAGGCTTCCCCTAAACCAAGTGGTCCAAGAGAGAGTTAAGTGGAACCTTCAAGGACTCTTGTGACCTTGAGAAATCACACTTTGTCATTTCTGCCTGTCATATTGGTTACACATGTCAGCCCTGCTCAGTGTGGGAAGGGGTTTTACAAGGGTATAAATATCAAGATGCGAGAGTCATGGGGGTCACCTGGGAGGATGGCTACCATGATTAGGTTTTGTACTAGGCCCGACTTAATTATTGGAACTGGACCTAGCATTCCAAACCATCCTCTGTGAGCAGGCCACCCCAGTATCATTGTCTTCTATCCTAGGATCTCTCCCTCCTCTTCCTCTCTGAGCTTCCTTCTTGCCCACCACCAAGTCTGTGACATCTCTTTCTCCCAGACCTGTCCATCCCTCCCCTCTCAGCAGAGAGCTGACCCATCTCTTCTCCTCCCTCCTTTCCCAAAGCTGCCCTCACAGAATCCACCTTCATAACTCATGGCCAAGGCCTGCTGCCCAATCTGCGAGATGAAATGAGAGGAGCCAGGGACAAAGACAAATGGGCAGAGGCAGGCGGAGAGGAACAGGCAGGTTCATAAGTGTAAAATATGAACAAACCTGCCATCATCTATTCTCTGGGACAAATACATCATCACCAAATGGGCTGCAGAAGAGCAAAGAGACAAATTACCCAGCTGTGGCAGTGTCACCTCTTCCTTATTGATGGGCTTTTATGCTCAGGCCCAACTGCTCTCTGAGAACTGCATCCCCTAGCTCCTATGGGACCCCAAACAGGAAGGACAGGGATAAGAAAGCTTTCATGTTTCCGGGGCGCCTGGGTGGCTCAGTGGGTTAAAGCCTCTGCCTTCGGCTCAGGTCATGATCTCAGGGTCCTGGGATCGAGTCCCGCATCAGGCTCTCTGCTCAATAGGGAGCCTGCTTCCTCCTCTCTCTCTCTCTCTGCCTGCTTGTGATCTTTGTCTGTCAAATAAATAAATAAAATCTTTTAAAAAAAAAAAAAAGAAAGCTTTCATGTTTCAGCGAGCGCACAAGCCACACTGCCAAGTTCCAGCCATCATATGCAGATAGGAATGATGTGACTCTGACACAGTGCCACAAAAATGTTAACAAAATGCCATCCATGTGTCAATTGGAAATCACACAAATGCCAGAAAAAGAAAACATTTTTACTCCTTTAGGGATTGAACAAAATCAAAGCCACGGGAGATAGAATGAATGAAAAACTGTTTATGCTGCTGCCACAAGGCGGCGCCACTTTAGCGGGGAAAACAAATGACCACCTTCAGCGCCATTATGGAGCAAACCACACCGTTGTTAACGTGTCTTGGACTCTAGCAACTGTTTTTGTGCCCATTAAACTGTTATTTTGCCATTAACGGTCATTACAAACCACTTTATTTTCTTTTAAGATTTTTACTTACTCATTTGACAGAGAGAGACCCGGGGTGGGGAACACAAGCAGGGGCGTGGGAGAGGGAGAAGCAGGCTTCCCACTGATCAGGGAGCCCGTTGAGAGGCTGGATCCCAGGACCCTGGGATCATGACCTGAGCCAAAGGCAGACACTTAACGACTAAGCCACCCAGGCACCCCTACAAACCACTTGAAAAAGCTGTGACAACATCATCCAAGCATTTACAAAGCAGTGATACTAGTGCTGAAAAACACACCCAGATCAATACCTTTGGCGTGGATACTGGATATGATAAAACACTACAAAAGAAGACTTAATCACCTCCTCGACAGGTGTTGCTGTTGATTTAGAAAAGTCCCCACTGGTAGAGAGAATGCTGCAAAGATACAAAGCAGCATCAAAAACAAATATTTAGGGACGCCTGGGTGGCTCAGTTGGTTAGATGACTGCCTTCGGCTCAGGTCATGGTCCGGGAGTTCCAGAATCGAGTCCTGCATCAGGCTCCCAGCTCCACGGGGAGTCTGCTTCTCCCTCTGACCTTCTCCTCGGTCATGCTCTCTCTCACTGTCTCTCTCTCAAATAAACAAATAAAATCTTAAAAAAAAATTTAGTAAGACGGTCCTAGATTAATGAACTGTGGGAGCACATTCCATCACCTACTTTACATTCATTCCCAGTGCCTGAAAATGGGTCTTGGAATACGAAGTTTTGGATCATGAGAAGTTTACAGAAGGCATCCTTTCTGGAAAATGTGACTTTCCTGGATCTCCTGGCTATACTGGCCTAAATGCAGCTCCTTGAGCCTCTCTTGGAAGGGGAGTCTTAAGGGTTGAATTTCGTCCTGTGAAATTATAGAAAATATGTTTCATCTGTGTCCTCAGTTCCTGGCACAAAGCTCCCTTGTTATTTCCTAAGTGATAAGAGTGCTACCAGCGCCTTTTGTTCAAGTATTTGGTCTTTGACCCTGGTTCCTGACGCAGGGCTCTTAAATCCCTTGGAATTTTCTGGGTGATAGGAACATCTTTTGTTCTAATGAGGCAATGCCTTGTGGGATCCTGGATGGGGGTGGGTCGTCAGAAAGATGAAGCCATCATTAGAAACTTGAATCTTTGAGCCCCAGCCCCCTCCCTCCTGGAAGGGGAGAGGGGCTGGAGGTGGAGTTAATGACCGGTCATGCCTACAAGATGAAACTGCCATAAAATTCCAAAAGTAGGGGTTTTGGAGAGCCTCCAGCTTGGAAATATCCATATGTTTGGAAAGTGATATATCTCCAACTCTGTGGAAACAGAAATTCTTGCTCCCTGGATCCTTCCTTACTTTGCCCTATATACTTCTTCATTTTGCTGTTCATCTGTATCCTTTATTATATAAGAAAACAACCCAAGTATTTCCCCAAATTCTGTAAGCCATTCTAGCAAATTACCAATTACCAGGTCCAAGGAGGAGGTCACAAGAACCCCAATTGTAGCCAATAGGTTAGAAGTACAGATGACAACCAGGACTTAGGACTGGTGTCTGAAGAAGGAGTAGTCTCGTGGGACTGTGTCCTTACCCTGTAGGGTCTGCGTTAACTCTAGTTAGTGTCAGAATTGAATTGAATTGAATCGTGGGACATCCAGCTGGTGTCCCAAAGAATTGTCTTCTGTGAAAAAGCCCCAGATTTAGTGTTAGAAGCATAGGGAGAGTGACAGTAAAGGAGAAACATAAGAGTGTTTACCCATTCATGCCCCCTAAATAAGAGATATTGAAGTCCCACTCCTAGGCCCTCAGAATGTGACCTTATTTAGAAATAAGGTCTTTACAGAGGTAATCAGGTTAAGATGAGGTCTTTAGGGCGGGTCGTCATAAAACATGACCAGTGTCTACATGAAGAAGGGAGACCTGAACACGGGGCAGGCATCCACAGAGGAAATTTGCATGGGTATGCAGACACAAGGAGAGGCCATGTACAGGCTGGAGGGATGCTACCACCAGCCAATAAACACCTGGGGACACCAGGAGCTAGAAGAGGCAAAGAAGGAGCTTACCCTCCAGGTTTCAGAGGGACCTTGGCCCTGCTGACTTCTGGATCTTGGACTTCTAGCCTCAAGAACTGTGAGATAATAATACATTTCTATTGTTCCAAGCTGCCTGGTTTGTGTTACTTTGTTATAGCAGCTCTGGGAAGCTAATACATACTGTTAGCTTGAGATTCAAAAGTATCTACTACAGAAAGGAACACAGAAATCGTATCAAATGCCACTTAGCCAAGTTATAAATTTTAGGCCAGACAACAGCCATTTTTCAGTACCTGCTGTAGACAAAGGGATGCTTGCTACCAGCATTATGCTATCCTTAGAAGACCATGGGCCCAGAGCTAGAAACCTGGGTTTAGGATCCAGTCTCTCTGTTATGTCTGGCCAGCTTTGGGCTCTTCAGTTGTCTTAACTGTCTCATGGGCATAATAACCTATTTAACCATGAGAATTCAATGAGAATGCGTGGGTACAGAAATGATCACTTGGTAAAAGTGCAATAAATGTGCGCTTTGAGGTTTTGCTATTTAAAACCCCGTTTTCTATTCTCCCATTTTAAGTGATGGTAAAATGGAGGTCCAGAGATGATAAAATACCTTTGCAAGGTCACACAGCACTTTAGACCTAGAGAGCGCTCAATAATTATCAATTCTTATTTTTATTTTATTTTAAGATTTTTATTTATTTGACAGACAGAGATCACAAGTAGGCAGAGAGACAGGTGGGGGGGGAAGCAGACTCCCCATATGAGCAGAGAGCCCAATGTGGGGCTTGATCCCAGGACACTGAGATCATGACCTGAGCCGAAGGCAGAGGCTTTAACCCATTGAGCCACCCAGGTGCCCATCAATTCTTTTTTTTTTAAGGGCTCTTAGGGGCACCTGGGTCGAAAAAATGAAATGGTCGAAAAATGAAAGCTTTTCTCATTTTGTACTCTTCCATTTTCAAACCATATATGTGTTTTCTTTATTTTTTAAGTGTCACCAAGTTAAAATGGGTGTGTTGTGAGGTGGGGAATATACAGTTTTCTGTATTTTTTTTTAAATCCTACTTTTGGGATGCCTGGGTGGCTCAGTGGTCACTTGCTCTCTCTCCCAGTGGTCCTGGGATTGAGCCCCACATCGGCTCTCTGCTCAGCAAGGAGTCTGCTTCCCCCTCTCTCTCTGCCTGCCTCTCTGCCTACTTGTGATCTCTGTCTGTCAAATAAATAAATAAAATCTTTAAAAAAACAAATAAGAATAAAAATTAAAATGAAAGGGCTCTTAAATACATCATCTATTATTAATGCCCATTTTTACAGATGAGGTAACTGCAGCTCAGAGAAGCTAAGCTGTCTAAAATCACAGAAAAGTAGAAATTCTGACTCAGGTCTGCCTGCCTCTCTAACACTGCAAGAGACATCCCAGGAAAATCCGAAGATCCTCAATTCCAGGCCCAAAGGGAACAGGACGAGTGCTAGTGATTTCCTAAGCTGTTTTAGGTTCCTTTCCCTGCTGTTATTTCAGATAGGATTGTTCCCTCCAGTCTGCCTGTCTTTAGGCTCAGTGCCTCAGGATGGCACCTTGGAACATTGGTTCCTGGCCATGGCCTCAGAAGTCTTAGGTCTCAGATCACCTGGCCAGGTGGTTTTCATGAATCAAATCACCTCCCTGAGCCTCAGGCTGCAGACAGGCCAGAACCTGTTTGTTTGTTCAGTTTCTTTTTATTTTATTTATTTGAGAGAGTGAGAGAGCGTTCATGAGCAGGGAGAGGGGTAGAGGGAGAGGGAGAAGAGAGAGAGAGAATCTCAAATAGACTCTCCACTGATCGAGGCTTGATCTCACTATCTTGAGATCATGACCTGAGCTGAAACCAAGAGTCAGATGTTTAACCAAATGAGCCACCGAGGCCCCCAGTTTTGTTTTTTTTTTTTTTTAATTTCTACTCCGCTCCAAAAAGAATGTGGTGCAGCTTACAAAAATATATCTGGAACATCAGTCCAACAATGAGAAAACTTGAGACAAACCTGACTTGAGAGACATTTGACAGATCCTTGCCCAATACCCTTAAAACGGTCAAGGTCATGAAAAACAAGGAAAGGCTGAGGAACTGTTCCAGGCTGCAGGAGAATAAGAGAAATAACCAAATGTTACCTGGAATCCTGGCTAGGATCTTGGAACAGAAGAGGGCATCAGTGGGAAAATGGTGAAACTAGAGCATGGCCTGTAGTTAATAGTGGTACATCAGTATTAATTTCTTGATTCTGGTGGACTATGATTAAGTAACATGTTAACATTAGGGAAAGCTGAGTGAGGGATATGGAGAAACTACTATTTTTGCAAACTTTAAGTCTGATATTAGTTTTCCAAAGGTTAAGGAACATTTGTCTGGCTCAGTTGGTAGGGCATGAGACTCTTGGTCTCGAGGTTGCAAGTTTGACATCAAGGTTGGCTGTAGAGGTAACTCAAAAATAAAATCTTAGGGGCGCCTGGGTGGCTCAGTCGTTAAGCGTCTGCCTTCGGCTCAGGTCATGATCCCAGCCTCCTGGGACTGAAGCTCTCATCAGGGCCCCTGCTCAGCAGGAAACCTGCATCTCCTTCTCTTGCTACCCCTGCTTTGTGTTCCCTCTCTTGCTGTGTCTCTCTGTCAAATTATAAATAAATAAATAAATCAAATCTTTAAAAAATAATAAAATATTAAAAAAATTTTTTAGGGACTCCTGAGTGGCTCAGCTTGTTGAGCATCTGCCTTTGGCTTGGGTCGTGATCTTGGGGTCCTGGGATCAGGTCCCGTGTGGGGCTCCTTGCTCAACGGGGAGCTTGCTTCTCCCTCTGCCTCTGCCTGCTGCTCCCCCTGCTTGTGTGTGCTCTCTTTCTCTGATAAATAAATAAAATATTTTAAAAAAATTTTAATAATAAAAGTTAAAGAATTAGATATATGTTAGTGTATCTGGTTGTCTTGGTCGCATGACTCTTGATCTCAGGGTTGTGAGTTTGAGCCCCATGTTAGGCATGAAGCTTACTTTAAAAAATTAGATACATGTAAACAATACTTTGTTTATATATTCATAAATTTTATATGCTAAATTAATTTTATATAAAATATAAATATATTATATAAAATATATAATATAATTTTGTAAAATATATATTAACTTAAGAAAAATAATTTTAAAAGCTTTAGTTAAGGGACCCATGACTGAGTAAAAATACAACAAATAGGGATGCCTGGGTGGCTCAGTGGGTTAAGCCTCTGCCTTTGGCTCAGGTCATGATCTCAGGGTCCTGGGATCGAGCCCCACTTTGGGCTCTCTGCTCAGCGTGGAGCCTGCTTCCCCCTCTCTCTCTGCCTGCTGCTTTGCCTACTTGTGATCTCTCTCTCTGTGTGACAAATAAATAAATAAAATCTTAAAAATAAAAACCAAATGGCGCAACAAATAAACAGTGAGTGGGTGGGGAAAAAGTTACTGCAAAGTAAGGAATAAGGGCAGGAAAGCCACAGATAAGGCAAGGCTTGTACAATTGCCAGAGGCTGACTGCAAATCTGACTCTGAGCTTCCTAACAGCAAACTCCAAGAAGGAAACGGGATTGGTTACATGATATACAATGTGTATAAGAGAGAAAAACGAATTTATATCCATACATAGGATCCTATGCAGCCCTTAGAAGACTTTATTATAGAATATTTAATAATATGGAAAATATTCACAACATATTGATGAGTAACAATTAGCAAATCACAAAACAACATAGACTATATGAAAGGTTAGCCAGGGGACTATGCAAGTTAGAATTTGTTTCTTTCTGCGTCTGCCCCCTCTCAGCATCAGCCCAGGACCCTGGAGGGTATTGTGCCAACCACACACATATGGCTATGTTGAGATCTGGCTGTGTTTTATTATTTTTTTATTATTGGGTGGGGGGAGCAGACGGAAAGGGAGAGAGAAAATACATTTAAAACAAAAAAATTTTTTAAAGATTTTATTTATTTGATAGAGAAGAGAGAGAGATCAAGCACAAGCAATGGGCATGGCAGGCAGAGGGAGAAGCAAACTCCCAGCTGAGCAGGGAGCCTGATGTGGGACTCAATTCCCCGGACCCTGGGATCATGACCTGAGCCAAAGGCAGAGGCTTAATCCAGTGAGCCACCCAGGTGCCCCCAGAGAGAGAATTTTAAGCAGGCTTCATGCCCAGTGTGGAGCTTGATTTAGGATCACAACCCTGAGATCAGGGCCTGAGCCAAAATCAAGAGTCAGGTGCTTAACCAGCCAAGCCACCCAGGTGCCCCTGAAATTATTTGAATAAATTTACTGCAAACACAATGAATCGGGGAAATTGTTCATTTGTGTAGTAGCAAAGGAGCAACTATCACTCACATGTTAGTTTAGCCAAACAATTTTGGGGCAGTGAGAGGGAGTTCGGGGTGGGGGGTGGAATTAGCCTTTAAAGGATTTAATGCTGGGACGCCTGGGTGGCTCAGTTGGTTAAGCGGCTATCTTCGGCTCAGGTCATGATCCCAGCGTCCTGGGATCGAGTCCCACATCGATCCTTGCTTGGCAGGGAGCCTGCTTCTCCCTCTGCCTCTGCCTGCCTCTCTGTCTGCCTGTGCTCGCTCTCTCTCTCTCACTAATAAATAAATAAAATCTTTAAAAAAAATTAAAGGATTTAATGCTTTATACCAGCACATTTTATATCATTAACTGTAACTTAAATCTGCTGGGTGTTGCTATGGGTTTCTGATCATTGAAAAGGCCTGTTGATTCCAGTTGTATGGCTCTTGTAGCTTTCTCGGTGGTGTTGCCATCAAGGAAACTGGGCAGAAGGACGCCTGGGCGGCTCAGTCGTTAAGTGTCTGCCTTTGGCTTGGGTCCTGATCCAGGGGGGTCCTGGGATTGAACCCCGCACGGGGCTTCCTGCTGGGCGGGAAGCCTGCTTCTCCCTCTCCCACTCCCTTTGCTTGTGTTCCTCTCTCTGTGTCTCTCTCTGTCAAATAAATAAATAATCTTAAAAAAAAAAAAAGGAAACTGGGTAGAGGACGGGGTGGAAGGGGTCTGATTACTTCAAAATAAAACATTTCATTAATTGTTTTTGTTTGTTTATTTCTCTCTGCCAGTGTCAATTTTCTACGGCTGTGTTTACAAATTACCACACACTTAGTGGTAATTACATTTATTATCTGACAGTGATCATGGGTCTTGAATGCAGGCATGGCTTAGTATGATTTTCTGTGCAGGGTTTCACAAAGCCTAAATCAAACTGTCAGCCATTCCGTGGTTCTGCCCTGGAGCTCAGGATTCTCCTCCCCAGCTTACTCCGGAGTAAGCTCCTTGGGGCTGTGGGATTCAATTCCCTGTTTTCTTGCTAGCTGTCAGATCGAACAGCTGGCATTCTCCACTCCCAGAAGCCATCCAGAGTTCCTTGCTATGAGGCCCTATAAGCAGCTCACAGCATAGATGTTGTTTGCTTTCTTCCAGGTCAGGAGGAGCTCATCTCTTGGACTTCCTTTTTTTAAAAAAATTTTTAAATTATTAAAAAAAAATTTTTTTATTTGACAGAGATCACAAGTAGGCAGAGAGTCAGGCAGAGAGAGAGAGGAGGAAGCAGGCTCCCTGCTGAGCAGAGAGCCCAATTCGGGGGTGGATCCCAGGACCCTGGGATCATGACCTGAGCCGAAGGCAGAGGCTTAACCCACTGAGCCACCCAGGCGCCCCTCTTGGACTTCCTTTATCTTTGAACCCTAAATCTCCTTTTTTTTTTTTTAAGATCTTATTTATTTATTGGTCAGAGAGAGAGAGGGAGAGAGAGCGAGTGAGCACAGGCAGACAGAGTGGCAGGCAGAGGCAGAGGGAGCCCGATGTGGGCTCGATGCCAGGACGCTGGCATCATGACCTGAGCCCAAGGCAGCCCTTAACCAACTGAGCCATCCAGGCGTCCCCCTAAATCTCCTTTTAAGAGTCTACCTGTAGGGGCGCCTGAGGGACTCAGTGGGTTAAGTGTCCCGCTCTAGATTTCAGCTCAGGTCATAATCTCTGGGTCATGGAATGGAGCCCTGCATCAAGCTTAGGGCTTGCTTAGGGCTCTGTGCTCAGTGCACAGTCTGTTTGTCCCTCTACCTCTTCACCACCCACTGCCCCTGCCCCTGGCTCTGTTTTCTCTCTCTCTTGAATAAATAAATAAAATCTTAAAAAAAAAAAAAAAAGAACTCACCTGATACTATATTGTACCCCTAAAACTAATATAACGTTGTATGCTAACTATACTGGAATTAAAAAACAAAAAAGAGTTCACCGGATGAGTTCGGTATCCTCCTGGGATAATCTCCCTTTTGATAAACACAACTGACTAGGGCATTTTATTTGCAATAATTCCCTTTGCTGTATAAAGCAACATAATCACAGGAATAATATCCCATCGTATCTATTGGATCTTGCCCATGGCCAATGGGGAGGATTGTGCAAGTCTGTAGATCAATGGGGGACATTTTATTTCTTGCTTTTTAAAAAATTTTTAGTGTTTTTTTTTTAAAGATTGTATTTATTTATTTGAGTGAGAGAGATAGAGCACAAACAGGGGGAGGGGCAGAGGGAGAGGCAGAGGCAGAATGCCCATTGAGCAAGGAGCCCGGTTCGATGGACCCCAGGATCCCAGGGTCATGACCTGAGCTGATGGCAGACGCTTAACCAAATGAACCAGGCCAGGCGCCTCAGTGGGGAATATTTTAGAATTATGCCTACCACACTGCTTATCTGCACTTTCTATTTCTTTTCTGTAACACATATGGATTACTTTTGAGATAAGGACAACACCACGAATGTTATTAAAAAAATAGAAAGCAAACCAATCTCCCATGAGAAATATAAGTGTCGGAGTTTAAGAGACATTTCCTTTGCGAGTCTTGCTAGAAAAGATGCTGTGTGTACCGCTATCAGTTAAATCTCTACTGAAGACAGAGCTCCACAGGGCTGTTCCTCATAACACCTTTAGTGTGGGACTCTGGTGTCATGCGAAGTTACAGTAAAAGTAACTCCAGAGGGATGCCTGGGTGGCTCAGTTGGTTAAGCAGCTGCCTTCGGCTGAGGTCATGATCCCAGCGTCCTGGAATCAAGTCCCACATGGGGCTCCTTGCTCAGCCCGGAGCCTGCTTCTCCCTCTGCCTCTGCCTGCCAATCTGTCTGTCTGTGCTCACTCTCTCTGACAAATAAATAAATAAAATTAAAAAAAAAAAGTCCAATTTTTGGCAGACAGCTTATAATCTAGCATTCACATGCAGCATCTGATAAGAGTTGATTCAATCTTGGTGATAAACTGATTTAATCTGGGGCTTAAGATATTCTTTGGAGGAGTCTTTTCATGAACATTCTAAAGTTTTGTGCATATATATATGTGTGTGTAGTACTTTGTGGAGAAAGTCCACTGGTTTCATCAGATTTTTGATAGAGTATTTTTGACTTAAACAAACAAACCCACAAAAACAATTAAAGAACCATTGCCCTAGGGGCGCCTGGGTGGCATGGTCAGTTAAGCACCAACTCTTGGTTTTAGCTCAGATAGTGATCTTAGGGTCATGAGATCGAGCCCTGTGTCGGGCTCTATGCTGAGCATGGAGTCTGCTTGAGATTCTCTCTCCTTCTTCCTCTGCCACTTCCACTTGTGCTCTCTCTCTCAAATAAATAAATAAATCTTAAAAAAAAAAAAAGAATAATTGCCTAGAGAAAGATTTCTTTAGCTGGGCCCTATTGATACTTTGGGTTGCCTAATTCTTTGTTGTGGGAGGTTGTTTTGTGCATTGTTCAATGTTTAAGAGCATTCTCAGTATTTACCGTGGAGTGCAGGAACATCTCCTACTTGTGACAATCAAAAAGAAAAAAAAAAACACAACAAACTTTTAGATGTTGCCAAATGTTTCCTGGAGAGAATGCACCTCACTTTGAGAGCCACTGATCTTCCAGGAGAATGGAGGAACCAAATGTAACTAAGGAGAAATCTAGATATGGGATGCCTGGGTGGCTCAGTTGGTTAAGTGGCTGCCTTTGGCTCAGGTCATGATCCCAGCGTCCTGAGATCGAGTCCCACATCAGGCTCCTTGCTCGGCAGGGGGCCTCATTCTGTCTGCCTGTGCTCGCTCCTGCTCTCTCTCTGACAAATAAATAAATAAAATCTTTAAAAAAAAAAACAAAACTGTCCTGGAGGGGCGTCTGGGTGGCTCAGTGGGTTGAGCCTTTGCCTCAGCTCAGGTCATGGTCTCAGGGTCCTGGGATTGAGCCCTACATCAGGCTCTCTGCTCAGTGGAGAGCCTGCTTCCCCCTCTCTCTCTTTGCCTGCTTTTCTGTCTACCTGTGATTAAAAAAAAAAAAAAACCAAAAACAAAAAAACTGTCCTGGATGCAAATTGCATCTCTTCCAGTTATGATCTTGGGTAAATTATCTCCTTTCAGCCTTAGTCAGTTTCATGTGTAAACTGAGGATACGGTACCTACCAAACAGGGTTTTGATAAAGATCAAAGGACATAAAGCATGCAAAGCCCTTTGCAGAGTACCTTATATGGTAGGCATTTAAGATATTGTAGCTATTAATACTGTTTCTATAGGTGAGAACATTAGGTATTTCCTCATGTCCTTTATTTCTTCATTCAACAGGTATTTACTAACTGGGGTCTGTGTGTCTAGATCTTTCTTTGTTTCTTTCCTTTTTTTTTTTTTTAAGATTTTATTTATTTATTTGACAGACAGAGATCACAAGTGGTCAGAGAGGCTGGCAGAAAGAGAGGAGGAGGCAGGCTCCCTGCTGAGCAGAGAGCCCGACAGGGGGCTCGATCACAGGACCCCAAGATCACGACCTGAGGCAAAGGCAGAGGCTTAACCCACTGAGCCACCCAGGCGCCCCTCTTTGTTCCTTTTTCAAGGTTTTATTTCTTTAATGTATTCTCTAACCCTGACGTGGGGCTTGAGCTCATGACCCTGAGATCAAAAGTCACATGCTCCACCCACTGAGCCAGCCAGGGGCCCCTTAATTATTTTTCTAAAAAACATGTATATATTTTGGGGCGTCTGTGTGGTTCAGTTGTTGGGCATCTGCCTTTGGCTCCGGTCATGGTCCCAAGGTCCTGGGATCTGGCTCCATGCTCCGCAGGAGGCCTGCTTCTCTGTCTCTCATTCCCCTACTTGTGTTCCCTCTCTCGCTGTGTCTCTCTCTGTCAAATAAATAAAATCTTTAAAAAAAAATTAAAAATTAAAAAAAAAATTTTAAAGTACACTCTACCTCCCAATGTGGGGTTGAAACTCACAACCCTACAATCAAGAGTTACATGCTCATGGGGGGGTGCCTGAGTGGCTCAGTCGTTAAGCATCTGTCTTCAGCTCAGGTCATGATCCCAGGGTCCTGGGATGGAACTCCCCATTGGGCTCTCTGCTCGACAGGAAACCTGCTTATCCCTCTCCCCCTCCCCCTCCTTGTGTTCCTCTCTTGCTGTGTCTCTCTCTGTCAAATAAATAAATAAAATCTTAAAAAAAAAATAAGAGTTACATGCTCAGGGCACCTGGGTGGCTCAGTTGGTTAAGCATCTGCCTTCAGCTCAGGGTATCAGGCTCCCTGCTCAGTGGGGAAGTCTGCTTCTCCCTTTGCTCCTTACTTCACTTGTGTTCTCTCTCTCTCCCAAATAAATAAATAAATAAAGTCTTAAAAAAAAAAGAGTTGCATGGTCTACTGACTGAGCCAGCCAGGGTCCCCCAGATCTTTCTTAATGAGCTCTGCTTGAATTATTCTTTCTCAAGCCCTTATCTGGTAGGTATTATCATTTGTGTTTATTTTCTGTGAATGGACCTTTTAATGCTAGCATAATATTCCATTACATCTATTTTTATTCCTCATCCTGGTCTCCCTTCTGAGATCCAGACCCATATATCTACCTGGGGGTCTCCCCAAGAATGTTTAAATTTGGCATCTTTGGCCAATTAGCCCGGTGCCTAGCACCTTATAAGCCTTCCATAAAAAGGAGCTATTACTGGCCATCAATGTCATTTTTACCCCTGCTGTCTGATCTACATCCCCTTTCTACTACTCCTCAGTAGGATCCCAGAATCAATTATTTTTTGTCAACAGTCCTGGCCCTGGGTTAAAGCCCTGATTTGTTGACCATGTGTGGGGGAGCCCATAGGAGAATCCACCCTCATTCTCCCACCTATGGGGAAGAACTGAAGCAACTAAAATGAAGACACTCTTGCTTAAAGTCCACACTACCCTGAACAATCATTTTGGTGGGGAGAATTTGCTAGCAGTAGACAGGATATAAAGTTCCCCCACAGTAGGTTTCCTGGGTGGGCCAGCAAACACTGGCAATTCATGGCACCAAAAGGGCCTGTAGAGATCTGATTTGGCCTGTAGAGATCTAGATTTATGCTATGGTATGGTTACAGCAACAGTCTCTGCTGAGTGCTCCAGAATGGTAGTTCATGGTTTGGGGGGACTACAACAGGGAGCAACTGGGCAGCCACACTTAGGGAAGCAGGGCAGTGAAATGATAATGCCAGCGAGCTCTCAGCTCTCGGTGGGATAATCTGGGTTTTCTGTCCCATCTTTGCTTCCCATTACTTAGATAATAGTTAGCATGTGGCTCTGTCCTGCTGAGCTTCTCACTTTTCCCATCTGTATGGAGGTGATGCTAATGATAGTTAACATTTAAGGACTGCTTATTCTTCAGTCAAAACAGAGGAGAAATTGTCTCTACTCAACCATTTAAGAGTTATTTAAAAGTAGGATTTTATTTATTTATTTATTTGACAGAGATCACAAGTAGGCAGAGAGGCAGGCAGAGACAGAGGGGGAAGCAGGCTCCCCGCTGAGCAGAGAGCCGGATGTGGGGCTCATCCCAGGACCCTGGGATCATGACCTGAGCCGAAGGCAGAGGCTTTAACCCACTGAGCCACCCAGGCATCCCCAAAGTAGGATTTTAAAAAAAATACAGAAAACTATATATTCCCCACCTCACAACACACCCATTTTAACTTGGTGACACTTAAAAAATAAAGAAAACAGATATATGGTTTGAAAATGGAAGAGTACAAAATGAGAAAAGCTTTCATTTTTCGACCATTTTTTTACCTACAAAAAAAGCAATTTTATGCGATTCAATTTAGTATGTGCCAGCCACGTCCTAAAGCTTTATATGTTTTAACTACCTTAAATTCCTCAACAACCCCACAAGGTAGGTACAATTATTATCCTTCCTCGGTAATAATACAATTTCTCCCCAAGAGAAGCAGGAGGATCTGGGAGAGAGCACAGGCAACCTCAGCAGCCTTCACGTGATTTAAAAGTTTGAGAAACACAGAGGTCAGTATATGCAATTAAGTGCCCAAGAGGATTATCCGCCGGGTATCCGAAACACAATCTGCTGGGGCGCCACACTCGGCAGGTTTTTGGTCCGACGTGTAGTCCCTCACGGACCCACACGCAACCGGGGACCAACCGCTACGTGGGTCCCGGGAGAAGGCGCGCCGAGTTCCGATACCTCAACCAATCTTGCTAGAGTAGGCGTAGTCCCTGCGAACAAAAGCGTCCGGAGTGATTGCCGCTATGACCACTCAACACCGAGCCCAGGCCCGCGCCTCCAATCACAGCGGAACTTCCAATTGGTGAGCCCTTTCTGAAGTGGGGCGGACGGGAGGGAAAAGTCCCGCCTCCCTAGGGGCTCTCAGCCAACCGGAGAGTCCGGGCGGCAGCCGCCGGGTTCGGTTGCACTGTGTGCAATGATCTGGGGCCTGAGGGCGGGGCGGGGAGCAGGCCGGGGTCTGTGGGGAGGGGACGCTTCCTGCGGGCGCGCGGAGCGGAGACGGTGACAGCCACGCGCGCACGTGCGCGCCTGGCCGCAGCGCGGCCCCGAGACCTCCACTGGCCGCTGAGAGGCGCGCGGGGGCTGGGCTGCTGCCGTCTAGGGGCCCGGTCCCGGGGCGTCCCCAGCGTCCCGGGCCCGAGTGCCTGAACGCCGGGCCGAGCCCACCCCGTCGGTTCTGGCTCGTGTTTCGTCCCCGTGGCCGTAAGGGCCCGCCCCCCAACTCCCCTTTACGCTCCCGGGACAGGGTCCTCACGGCCCATGCTGGCCGCTGGGGGCCCGTGCCGACCAGACAGCTCCCAGGCCGGCCAGTTGGCTACCATGGTGGCCCTGAGGCCTGTGCGTCTTCTCCAGGGGGGCTAACAGGTCCAGAGCGCAGGCCTCGGGGCGCGAGGGTCCCGGGTCTGAGCCCCGCGCCATGGCCGGGGCCATCGCCTCCCGTATGAGCTTCAGCTCGCTCAAGAGGAAGCAGCCCAAGACGTTCACCGTGCGGATCGTCACCATGGACGCCGAGATGGAGTTCAATTGCGAGGTAACCCGCTGGCAGCCCCGACGGGCTGCGACAAGGGGGAGCCTGGCGGAATCCGGCGGAATCCCGGCTCTCCGGGCCCTGCTGTGGGTCGGGCACCAACTGGGGCGCCCCTGCCGCGGTGACAGTCAAGGTGGAAGCTTGAGGGATTCAGCTTATATCGTCTCTGAGCATAGATAGAGGTGACCAGAACCGGAAGGAGCCATCTAGGCCCAAATCCTCACGTTAAAGATAATTGCTGCTCATTTTTCATACGGTTTTTGGGTTTGGAAGCACTTCCTGACGGTTTTCATTCATTGTTGCTGCAAGAGGCTGGAAGCATCCGTGGTGGCGAATTCTAGTTTTCAGTGTTAGGCTTAAGTTCCAGCTCTGTGGGCTTTTTATTTATTTATTTATTTATTTTACTTCATTAGATATTATTATGTGCCCCAGGCATTAGATTTTGCATCTTGTATATTGGAAAGTCTGTATTTCTTTCCCTTTTCCAAAAGCTTTAAAGGAAACAGTTGATGACTAATACTTTTGATGCAGTTTACATCATGATGATAACAGTTACTATTTGTTGAATATATTCTAAGTGTCAGATGCTCCTACATTTAATTCTCCCAACTACCCAATGAGGTGGGTACCCCAAACCATATATCATCTAGTAAGTGGCAAAGTGGGATTTTAAGTCAAGCTTTTAGCCAAAAGTACTGTCTCTCAAGTAATTTAAGTCCTTGCTAGTCCGAAGTGTGGATTGTGAAACAGCAGCATTGACAGTAGTGACCTAAGTCAGGGATTGACAGACTTTTTCTGTAAAGGGCCACGTAGTAAATACTTTCAGCTTTGCAGGCCATGGGATCTGTTACAACCACTTAGCTCTTCAGCTCAGCTATTACAGCACAAAAGCAGCTTAGGATTCATTTCCAGCATGACCGTGTGAGGGGTGTCATTGACCTTGCTCGTCTGTAAGACTGCTGAAAATTACTTTAAAAAACTCAACAATTTAAACCATCTGGAAATGGCCCTAAGGGCAAACATTCATCAAACGAATAAACATCTATTCAAGAAAATCTGAAAATTTGCTAAGAAAGGCGAGAGTCTATAGTATTTGCACCAAGGCTGCTACCTCTCTCCCCACTTCCAACTCAGCAAGGTGGAGATTCCATTCCAGACTGCTTCAGTCCAGAACACAGGGCTCCCTCTTCCCCTAGCTCCCTGTCAGACCACTTTCTTCCCAGGAGGATCCGTACTTCAGTGTTTCTTATCCTCCTAAAGCCTACTTGTTGCTGAGATAGTCGCAGGTGTGTGTAGTTGAAATATGGATCTTCCTTCTATCCAGCTCCTGCTCACAGAATGGGAGCTGTGCCTTGAGCATGGCACATGACTACTGGGTCTCCCCGGTTGCTCTCGTCCCAGACCCAGCTTGCATAATGATGGTTCCATGCCAGAGGAGGCAACCTGAGAAAATCTCAGGCTGGTGTGTGCCTCCCCCACCATCCCACCCCTTCCACCAAGGACTCAGAGATTTTACCTAGAGGAAGAAGAAGGCTTTAAAACCTGTGGCTCCTGCTCTCTTCCCAAAGACAGTTACTTCATTTGCAACAAAATGTGGAGAAGTTTATGCCTAAGGGAACTCTTAAAAACTGGAGGATTTGGGGGGCACCTGGGTGGCTCAGTCGTTAAGCGTCTGTGTTAAGTGTCTGCCTTCAGCTCTGGTCATGATCCCAGAGTCCTGGATTGAGCTCTGAATCTGGTTCTCCACTGGGTGGGAAGCCACCTTCTCCATCTCCCATTCCCCTGCTTATATTCCTTCTCTTGCTGTCTCTCTCTCTGTCAATAAATTAAATCTTAAAAACTTCAAAAACAAAAAAAAAAACTGGAGGATTTGGTGAAGGGGAGTTGGGAGGAGATTATGGATTTAATGAAGACACAGCCTAGACCCACTAGTTTGCAGGAGATAATCAAAGATTAAGATGGGGGGGAGATCCCTCATGGGATTGAATAAACTGTTCCCTCAAAAGAGCCACCTTTGACTGGATTATTTTGTAGACCAAGTTATGCCCCAGGGTCTGGTTGAAAATAATAGAACAGTAAGACACAATTAAAGGAGTTTTAACAGCTAGGTGTGATCAGGGAAAGAGAAAGTGCCCTGCTAAAACCACTGTCACTCCAGGATGACTGTAGCCGTAAACAAATTTGTGTGTCTTTGAGAAACAACAACATCATAGGCCTTAACACTGTGTGAATGAAATAGATTTCACTAAAACATTCCAGCCCATCACTAAATAAGCAAAGAACAATAAAAAGCCCTGGGGCTGGGGTAGGGAGAACCAGTCTAGTATCTATATTATTTAGATGATATATTACTTAAAATGTCCAGTTTCCTACAAAAAATTGTGAGACATGCAAAAAAGTAAGGAAATATGACCCACACGATGGAAACAGACTAGAAGTAGAAAGACTGACAGGGGCGCCTGGGTGGCTCAGTGGGTTAAAGCCTCTGCCTTCGGCTCAGGTCATGATCCCAGGGTCTTGGGATCGAGCCCCACATCAGGCTCTCTGCTTGGCAGGGGCCTGCTTCCTCCTCTCTCTCTCTCTGCCTGCCTCTCTGCCTACTTGTGATCTCTCTATCAAATAAATAAATAAATAAAATCTTTAAAAAAATTGCCATGAGAGCGACCAGATGTCAGATTTAGCAGAAAATATTTCAAATAACCATTACAAATACATTCTCAGAACTAAAGGAAAGCATGATTAAAGAAGGGAGGTATAATGACATTTTCATATCAAGTAGAGAAGATCAAGTAAAGAGATAGGAATTACAGAAAAGAACCAAATGAAAATTCTGGAGTTGTAAAGCACCATAACTGAAGTTAAAAATTGATTAGAGGGGCTCAGAGTAGAGTCAAACAGGCAGATGAAAGAATTAGCCTGCTTGAAGATAGAATGATAGAGATGATGCAAACTGAAAAATAGAAAGAAAAAACAGTGAAGAAAAATGTACAGAGCCTCAGAAAAATGTGGGAAATAATTAAGTGCACATATGCATGGGAATACCAGGAGAGGAGAGAGAAAAAATATTTTAAAAAACAGTAGCTGAAACTTTCTGAATTTGTTGAAAAACAATAGCCTAGACATTTGGGAAGCTCAATAAACTCCAAGGAGGATAAACACGAAGGGATCCACAAAATAGAAACAGTGAAAATGCGGAAAGTCAAAGACAAGGAGAAAATCTTAAAAGGCAACAAGAGAAAATGGACTTATAACATACAAGGAAACCTCAGTAAGATTAACAGCTGTCTTCTCTGCATAAACTGTGGAGGCCAGAGGCTGTGGGATAAGATATTCAAAATGCTCAAAGAAAAAACTTATCAACTAAGAATCCTATAATATTTCAAAATGGCTATTTCAAATATGAAGGTGAAATAAAGACTTTCCCAGGTAAATGCAAATTGTAGATGTTGTTCAAATACCTGCCTTACGAGAAATACTAAAGGAAGTTCTTCAGGCTGAAAGCAAATGGCCTCAGACAGTAATCAAATCTACATGGAAAAAAAAAAGAACTGGGAAAAGTAGTTACATAATGACAAGAGACAATAAAAAGTAATATTTTTCTCTTGTTTTAATTGATTTAAAGAGCAATTTTATAAAATAACATATATAATGTACTGTTGGGCCTATAACATACAGATGTAATATATGTGTAGTATACTTTCCAATAACAACATAAAGGAGGTGGATGGAAGCAAAGCTGTAATGGGCTAAGGAAATGACCACAGATGGTAAAGTGATAACAACAATGTATTGTTGGGTTTGTACTTTTAATATATATATATGTATATATATGTATATATGTATATATATATTCAATTCAATATATATGTTCATATATATGTATATATATAATTTTAATATATAAATATAAAGAGTCTACAAAAAAGGTGGAAAGTGAAAGGATATATAGATATAGGATCTATATATATAGATATATAGGATGTATATATCACTGGAATTAAGCTAGTGTAAATCTCAAGCTGATTCTGATAAGATTATCTGGTAAACCCTGGAGCAACCACTAAAAACATCCCCGAAAACACTTAAAAAGTATGATGAAGAAATCACTAAATAAATGTAAATGCTTCATTAGAAAATATTCACCTATTGTAAAAACAAGTAGTAAAGGAGGAATGGAGAAACAAAAAAAGACGTGAAACACATAGAAAACGAAAGTAAAATGACAATTGTACCCCAAATAATTAGATAACTTAAATAAGATGGACAAATTCCTGGAAAGACACCAATTAGAAAAATTGACTCAAGAAGAAACAGACAGTCTGAACAGACCTATAACCAGTGAAGAGATTAAATTGGTAATAACAATACCCACAAAGAAATGTCCAGGCTGTATGTACTAAAGGCCCAAATGGCTTTATTACTGAATTCTACCAAACATTTCAAGGACAATTAATACCAGTTCTTCATATGCTTTTTCAAAAGAATAGGAGAGCAGGGACTACTTCCCAACTCATTTTATGAGGCTGGCATTACCCTGATACCAAAACCTGAGAAAGCAATCACAAGAAAACTAGAGACTAAGATCTCTTATGAATATGGAAGCAAAACGGGGTGCCTGGTTGGCTCAGTTAATAGGTCATGTGACTCTTGATCTTGGAGTTGTGAGTTCCAGCCCCATGTTGGATGTAGAGATTACTTAAAAAAAAACATGGAAGCATATTTTTAAAAATTTATTTATTTTATAGAGAGCGAGAGAGAAAGAGCATGAGCTGGGTGGGGGGAGGGACATAGGGAGAAGCAGACTCCCTGCTGAGCAGAGAGCCCCGACACAGGACCACAGGACTCAATCCCAGGACCCTGGGATCTCTACCTGAGCTGAAGGCAGATGCTTAACCAACTGAGCCACCCAGGTACTCCTGGAAGCAAAAATTCATAACAAAAATATTAGCAAACTGAATCCAGCATATATCTATCTCTATCTGTATGGCATATATGTATATCATACATCATAACCAAGTGAGATTTATTCCAGGAATTCAAGGTTGGTTTAATATCTGAAAATCAGTTAACATAATACATCATATCAATAGAATAAAAAAAAAATCACATGATCATTTCAGTACATGCCAAAAAAGCACTTGACAAAATCCAGCAGCATTTCATGAAAAAAACACTGAACAAAATAGGAATAGAAGGGAGCTTCCTCAACCTGATAAAGAGTATCTGTGAAGAACCCACAGCTAACTATCATACTTAATAGTGAGATCAGGAATAGGAATAAGACAAGGATACCTGGGGACGCCTGGGTGGCTCAGTTGGTTAAGCGGCTGCCTTCGGCTCAGGTCATGATCCCAGCGTCCTGGGATTGAGTCCCACATCGGGCTCCTTGCTCAGCAGTGAGCCTGCTTCTCCCTCTACCTCTGCCTGCCCCTCTGTCTGCCTGCCTGTGCTCGCTCCTGTGCTCTCTCTCTATCTGACAAATAAATAAATAAAATCTTTA
>ML104029.1:0-88493 GCA_003697995.1 Taxidea taxus jeffersonii | reverse complement strand
GTCTGGGGACGCCTGGGTGGCTCAGTTGGTTAAGCGGCTGCCTTCGGCTCAGGTCATGATCCCAGCGTCCTGGGATTGATTCCCACATCGGGCTCCTTGCTCAGCAGTGAGCCTGCTTCTCCCTCTACCTCTGCCTGCCCCTCTGTCTGCCTGCCTGTGCTCGCTCCTGTGCTCTCTCTCTATCTGACAAATAAATAAATAAAATCTTTAAAAAAAAAAGACAAGGATACCTTGCCACTTCTTCTTCTTCTTCTTCTTCTTTTTTTTAAAGATTTTATTTATTTGAGAGAGCATGAAATGAGCAAAATGAGCAAGGGGAAAGACAGAGATGGAGGGAGAGGGAGAAGCAGACTCCCTGCTGAGCAGGTATCCTGCTGTGGGACTTAATTCCAGGACCCTGAGATCATGACCTGAGCTGAAGGCAGACATTTAGCCATCTGAGCCACCTGGGCACCCCTATCTTGCCACTTCTGTTCAATAGTGTGCTAGAGGTTCTAGCCAGGACACTTAAGCAAGAAAATGAAATAAAAGACATTCATATTGGAAAGGAAGAAAATAAAAATATATTCAGAGATAACATGATTGCGTGTATAGACTCTAAGAAATCCCCTATAGGGATTTTCCTATAAAACTATTTGAACTAATAAATGAGTTAAGCAAGGTGGCAGGATACAAGAGCAATACACGAAAATCGCTTGTAATTCTATATACTTGCAACGAACAATATGAAAATGAAAAAAAATTCTATTTACAATAGTATCAAAAAGTATAAAATACTTAGGCACAAATTTAACCAATGAGGTGTAAAACTTATACTCTGAAAATTATAATTTTTTTTTACATTTATTTTTTTTTAAGATTTTATTTATTTATTTGTTACAGAGAGCGAGCACAGGCAGACAGAGAGGCAGGCAGAGGCAGAGGGAGAAGCAGGCTCCCTGCCAAGCAAGGAGCCCAATGTGGGACTCGATCCCAGGACGCTGGGACCATGACCTGAGCCGAAGACAGCCGCTTAACCAACTGAGCCACCCAGGCGTCCCTACTCTGAGAATTATTAAAACATTGTTGGTAGAGGGTGCCTGGGTGGCTCAGTTGGTTAAGCAACTGCCTTCGGCTCAGGTCATGATCCCGGAGTCCAGGGATCGAGTCCCACATCATGCTCCATGGATCCCAGCTCCATGGGGAGTCTGCTTCTCCCTTTGACCTTCTCAGCTCTCATGCTCTCTCTCTCTCAAATAAAATCTTAAACAGATTTCCTTAAAAAAAAAAAAAAAAAACATTGTTGGTAGAAATTAAAGGTCTAAGGAAAATGGAAAGATGTCCCTTGTTCATAGATCATAATATTTAACATTGTTAAGGGGGCAGTATTCCCCTAACTGATCTACTTATTCAGCATAATCCCTGTCAGAATCCCAGTTTATTTCTTTGTAGAAATTGAAAAACTGATTTTAAAATTTATATGGAATTGCAAGGGATCTAGAATAGCTAAAACAATCTTGTAAAAGAAGAGGAAAGTAGGAAGACTCATACTTCTTATTTCAAAACTTACTACAACCATTATCCAGACAATATAGTACTGGCATATAGATCAATGGAATAGAACTGAGTCCAGAAATAGATCCATTTATCTACAGTTAACTGATTTTTGACAAGGGTGCCAAGACTGTTCAATGGAGGAATGAATAGACTTACCAGCAGTGCTGAGACAACTGGTGAGCCACATCCAAAACAGTGAAGTTGAACCCTTATTTCATACCACATACAAAAATTAAAAATGCATCAAAGATGTAAATATAAGAACTAGAATTATAACACTGTTAAAACGGATAAATCTTCATGACTTTGGATTTGGCATAGGATTCTTAGATATAACAAAAGCATGATTAACAAAAGAAAAAATATTAGACTTCATCAAGATTAAAAACTTTTATGCTTTGAAGGATGCCATCAAGAACTGAAAAGAAATATTAGGAAATCTTGTATCTCATGAGGGTCTTCTATCTAAAATATATGAAGGACTCTTATTGCTCAGTAATAAGAAGGCAAATAACTCAATTAGAAAGTGGGCAAAGGGGGCGCCTGGGTGGCTCAGTGGGTTAAAACCTCTGCCTTCGGCTCAGGTCATGATCTCAGGGTCCTGGGATTAAGCCCCGCATCTGGCTCTCTGCTCGGCGGGGAGCCTGCTTCCTCCTCTCTCTCTGCCAGCCTGCTTGTGCTCTCTCTCTCTTTCTGTCAAATAAATAAATAAATAATCTTTAAAAAAAAAGTGGGCAAAGGAAGGGTGTCTGACTGGCTTTTCAGTAGAACATGACTCTTGATCTCAGGGTTGTGAGTTCAATCCCCATGGTGGGCATAGAGTTTACTTTAAAAAAAATGAGCAAAGGATCTGAATAGACATTTCTTTGAGGAAGATACACAAATGGCCAATAAGTGCATGAAAAATGCTAACATCATTAGTCATCAGGGAAATGAAAATAAAAAACACCATGAGATACCACTTTACTACAATAAGAGCCAACCACTAGGATGACTAGAATCAAAAAGTCATATAATAATAAATGTGGGCGAGAATATGAGGAAATTGGAACCCTTATACACTGCTGATGGGAATGTAGAATAGTGCAGCCACCTTGAGAAACAGTCTGGCTGTTCCCTCAAACAGTTAAATATCATCTGATCCAGCAATTCCACTACTAGGTATCTACTCAAGAGAAATTCATGTGTATCTACAGAGAAACTTGTACACAGGTATCTATAGCAATATTATTTATAAGAGCCAAAAGGTAGAAACAACCCAAATGTCCATCCGCTGATGAAAGGGTGAACAAAAGGTGGTATATCAGTACAATGGAATATTATTTGGCACTAAGAAGGAATGAAATAATAAATACATGCTACAAATGGATAAACCTTGAAAACAAACTAAATGGAAACAGTAATCACAAAAGTGCGCCTATTGTTTCATTCATCAGCAAGTCTGGAGTGGGGATATGTAGGGAAATGGAAAGTAGATTTGTGGTTGCTTAGAGCTGGGAAAAGGGTACAGGGATACAGGAGTGATAGCCAGGGGATGCAAGGTTTCTTTGTGGAGTGATGAATATATTCCAAAATTGACAGTGGTGATGGTTGCACAACACTGTGAATATTCTAGAAACCATTGAATTGTGCATTTTTAAAAAAAAGATTATTTATGAGAGAGGGAGCAGAGTGAGAACACGAGTGGGGGAGAGGGAGAAGCAGATTCCCTACTGAGCAGGGAGCCCAATGTGGGGCTTGCTTCTAAAACCCTGGGATCATGACCTGAACTGAAGGCAGACACCTAACTGACCGAGCCACCCAGGTTCCCCAAACTGTGCACTTTAAGTGAATTTTTAAGGTACTTGAGTTATATCTCAGGCTATGTTAAGGAAGATGAGGCCTTTGACAAAATGGGAACAAAAGACATGACTTTGTTCCAGTAAAACCCTTTGTGAACACTGAAATTTGAATTTCATATAATTTTCACAAGTGATGAAATGTTGTTTCAAAATTTACATTTAAGGGGCCACCTGGATGGCTCAGTCATTAAGTGTCTGCCTTCGGCTCAGGTCAGATCCTGGGGTCCTGGGATTGAGCCCCGCATCGGGCTCCCTGCTCAGCGGAGAGCCTGCTTCTCCCTCTCCCTCTGCCTCTCCCCCTGCTTGTGCTCTCTCAAATAAAGAAATAAAATCTTAAAAATAAATAAATAATAAATTTTACATTTAAAAATGGAAAAATTACTCTTAGCTCTCAGATGATACAATACTAGATGGCAAATTAGGTTTGTGTTGTGGGCCATAGTTTGCTGACCCCTGATCTTATTTATTTATTTATTTATTTAAGTAATCTCTATATGCAGTGTGGGCCTCGAACTCACAACCGTGAGATCAAGAGTCACATGCTTTACCAACAGACCCAGCCAGGTGCCCCCCTGATCTAAGTTTCTGTTTGGCAAATATTGTGAGAGATTATGAGAGAGTAACCGGTAGGGAAGGGGATTTTGTATGAGATTTCTTCAGCTACAATTCTACCATGAAAATCTCTTCTTTTTTCTTTAAACAGACCCCAGACCTAAAGAGGATGTACAATATTACCAGCTATCGCAGGGCTTCTCAACCTTGACACTATTGACATTTCGGCTGAATAATTCTTTGTCAGGGTGGCAACTGTCCTGTGCCCTGTAAGATGTTTAGAAGCACCGCTAGATGCCAGTAGCACCTCCCCACCCTCCAGTTGAGACAACCAAAAATGTCTTTAGACGTCGTCAAGTGTCCCTAGGGGGGAAGCACCCTTCCTTCTCCCCACTCCCTGTCACCATGTTGAGAAGCACTAATCTATAGAAGAAGGTAAGAGTACTGATATTCAGAGAGGCAGAATGGTATAGCTTACAGTCTGTCTGTCAGATTTAAATATGCCAGTAAATAACCTGGGATCTTGATAAAATGAGAATTCTGGTTCTGTACTTCTATAGCAGGTCTGAGAATTCTGCATTTCTAACACATTCTCAAATGATGCCAGTGCTGCTGATTCAGGGACCACCCTTTGAGTAGCAAAGCATTAGTGGAAAGTGTATAGGCCTGGGCTTGAATTCCAGCTAACCTACTTCTGGCTTGGATAAGATACCTAAGCTCTTTGGACCTCAGTTTCCACATCAGTAAAATGGAACTAGTAGTACTGAGCCTGCCAAGTTTTATTTATTTATTTGTTTTCTTTCTTTATTTATGTATTTAGTTTGTTTTATTTATTTATTTATCCTTATAAAATCTTGCAAGGTTTTATAAGGATTCATGGAATGCATAGTGCCAGGCAGGAAGGAAGAACTAGAAGGGACTTAAAGTAGGAGGCAGCTCAGGTCACCATGGTTACTGCCCTGTTGTGATTTGTTAAGCCATTGCATTTCATTGACTTTTCAGTGTAAATACCTGTTTGTAAACCAGTATGTTCAAATATTCTGTTAAAAAAGTAACAGTAGGGGCATCTGGGTGGCTCAGTGGGTTAGGCCTCTGCCTTCAGCTAGGGTCATGATCTCAGAGTCCTGGGATGGTGCCCCGCTGAGCAGAGAGCCTGTTTCCCCTCTCTCTCTGCCTGTCTCTCTGCCTACTTGTGATCTCTCTCTCTCTGTCAAATAAATAAAATCTAAAAAAAAAAGTAACAGTAGTTTGATTTATGAGGATAGAGCTCTGAGAAACTATCAGTCTTTCTCTCTTGCTATTTTTATGTTGTACATTAACTGAGGAAGGTACTAATGCAAGGAAATGACAGGTGCATTTTGAAAAAAAAGAGGAGAGATGGTATTTGATGAATTCTTGACTTTTTTGATGTCAAGGGTAGGTGGTGGTCTAAGGATTCAATTTCAGAACCAGTGGTAGTTAACATATGAATCATGTTACGTTATGCTAATAAGTTCAGACTTTTTTTGCTGCAGAGATAGGGAATAAATCTCTTTCTTGCACTACTTGCTGCATTGCACAGTTGGCTTGTTGTTTCAGA
The DNA here is from genome assembly GCA_003697995.1 of Taxidea taxus jeffersonii. NCBI lineage: Eukaryota > Metazoa > Chordata > Mammalia > Carnivora > Mustelidae > Taxidea > Taxidea taxus. Next base: position 82,985 of record ML104029.1, on the reverse strand, counting down.
GGATTTTTCCATTTGAGAGATTTGATATTTGTCATTTTGAGAAAGTGGGTGCTGAACGTAATTTGCCAGGAGGCTAAATGGTTATGGTATTTCTTATCTAGGCTGGAATTTTACTCTAATAATTCAATCTATCAGTAAGAAGAGCCAAATATGAAAAATCTCTCCAAATTGAGTTGTGAGAGATTCTAATACCATCTTATATTGAAAACAAAGCCTCCTTCTTCTGTTGGTTGACATCCCATTGTTTTCACATACCCAAGTGGGAATATGACTGGATTAAACACCAGCATTACAGATCATTCCAACATATAAGTGGACAAAAAGTAGAAACCTTTGAAAGGGGAAAACAGAAAGAACGGCCCTGGTATTTTCAGTAAGATGTTACAACCCAGACACTTGAAGATTTAGGCAAATGTTTCCCTTCTAGGATGCAGACTTCTGGAGGGCAGTGGTGGTCATTTCTTTGCTAGTTGTATATAATAATGGGACTCTATATGAGGGTACTGAGAAACCTTTTTTCTTATTTCAGAAGAAAGATTGTTTCTGCCTTATCTCTGGGTTCCCATAAATCCCATGGGGTTTATGCATGCCCCCAGATGGCCTGGGTCTGCGGATATGGGACGTGGGCAGTCAGGTGAATGCTGGATGTAGTTGTGCAGGTGAAGATAGAAGGAAGCCGGACATACACTGGCTGGTGCTGCCATCTTCTGGCCCCCATGTCTGCTCTTTTGTAGGAGGAAGGGCTAGGGAGTAACAGTTACTGTGTGCCAGGCCCCATGCTAAATGCTTTAAATGTACTATCTCATTTGATACAACAGAGACTCGTTCACTTATTCACTCAGCAGATGTTTACTGAGTACCCGTGTGGACATAGCAGTGGTCAAGACCTACTTAGGTTGGAGGTCTTGTCATTGGCTTCATTTTCAGAATGGGAATTGGAGGCTCCAGCAGGGTACATAGCCTGCTTAAAGTCCCCGCAGAGCCACTGTCTATTCTGAAAGAGAAAGAAGAGGGCAGGGACTGTTAGACAGTAGGAGAATCTCACTAATGACCAGTGCTTATCTGAACCTCACAACGAAGTTTTCAAGTCAGTTAGAGAGGTCTTTTTTTTTAAGGATTTTATTTATTTATTTGACAGAGAAAGACACAGTGAGAGAGGGAACAAAGCAGGGGGAGTGGGAAAGGGAGCAGCGTGCTCTCCACTGAGCAGGGAGCCAGATGTGGGGCTTGATCCCAGGACCCTGGGATCATGACCTGAGCCGAAAGCAGATGCTTAACGACTGAGCCATACAGGCGCCCCAGTTGGAGAGGTCTTGGCTCAAGTTCCAGTTTACTTGTCTGGACTCTGAAGCAGCACAGCCTAGAGGTTATGAGCATCTCGGGAGACCTTGGTCTCAGGATCCTGATCCTTGGCTCTGCCCTAACCAGCTCAGTGACCTTAGACAGGTTCCTTAATCCTCTTCAGATGCCTGTTTCCACATCTGTAAAATGGGGAGCATAATAATACTTCCCACAAGGGATTGTTACAGGGATTAAAACTTGGTAAAGTACTTAGACTTTCTAACTCAACCATTTGTCTATGGCATTATTTTATTTTTTTTGCATTTGCCATAAGATACCATTTCAAAACAATTTTGTGAACTTGCCAGTGGGCTTAATTTTTGGCCAGTGGATGATGTGACTGACGACCTCTCTTGCATCGCCTCAGTGTCTGGTTTTCCTTTGAATCAAATGGACACTTTCCATAAGTGAATCCTTTTCACTTGCCATGATCCTGTTTGTAATTCCTTGCCTTTGGCTTAAAATTCCTTGCCTTTGACCTTCTTTTGCAACAGTTCAGTATTTTCTGGTTTCATATTTAATAAACTTTGTGGTCTAAATATTCTTCCCTATATTCAGCCTTAATTTTCTTAAATTTGGTGTGTGCACATAAATAGCAATTGATTAACCTCTCTATTCTGAGACCTTTTCATGTGCTTTGAAAAGTTAGTTATTTAACTCCTTTTCCCCCACCCTCTGCTTCAGTTCAGGTTTGGAGTAAACAATATTTAAGGCATTCAAGCACACAGAAAGATATTTAAGAGGGAAGGTCCCAGATTTCCATGGTGCTCATGGTGATTTAAAGTGGTCTCCATGCAGAATGACTTGAAATGTTTGGGGTTGGGGACAGGAAGAATTTGGAATCAAGGAGCCCAATTAGAAGACAAACACTCTGGGCCAAGTGTCACGCCAAAACCTGAACTAGTGGGGGCCTGAGACAAAACTAGACTGAATCCAAAGGCCTGGGCACTAGGAGGATGAGGCCAGGGATCAGGGCCTTCTGTGACAAAGAATGAATAGGGGAACTCTAGGCCCCAGATTCAGGAGGTACCAAAGTCTAGAGCTGGTCCTCAGGCTGCAAGGCCAGCCAAGCAGGAGGCAGTTTTTCAGTCAAGCCTAGCCAGCATTGTGCTCAGGAGGTCAGCATACTTCCCTGTATCTGGTCTGGGTGTGTAGTCAGGGTGTTACTTGTATAAACCCATTGAGAACCCTGAACTGGTATTTGAACAACCCCTAGCTTCTAGGCAGAGCTCCTCTGTGTGATCTTGGCTATGTTTCTTCTTTCCCCCAACTCTAGTTCCAAGTCTGAAAAATGAGAGGAAAGAACTTGATTTCAAAGGCCCTCTGCTTTAACATCCTATTTTAGGTGATCTGGGTGGAAGAAGCTCATCGCACAACTCCCCCTTTCGTATTTCCTTCTTAGTAGGAAACCGTCTCAGGATTTGAGCATGTAGGTGTGAGAAAAATCTGCTAGAGGACAGGAAGGATATTGCTTAGGGAACAAGAACTGGCATCCCAATAGAAGGGGTAAGTTGGTTTGAGTTTAAGTCCTACCACTGCCACCTGCTGTCTGAGTGATCTTGGACTTACTTCTCTAAGCCTCAGTTGCCACATCTTTAAAATGAGAAAAATACTATTTTTCATATAGGATTGTTTTAAGGTGTGAATGAATGAGGTGGACCTTTATGGGCACTTATCCCAGGGCCTAACTCTAGTAAGCTCTTGGTAAATACTAGTTTCTCATGTTATCATGAGATGGGAGTGTGGGAGTAAAGCAGAAGGGTCTCATGTTAGAAGGCACTCTGGGGGCACCTGGGTGGCTCAGTGGGTTAATGCCTCTGCCTTCGGCTTGGGTCGTGATCCCAGAGTGCTGGGATCGAGCCCCGCGTCGGGCTCTCTGCTCGGCAGGGAGCCGGCCTCTCCCCTCTCTCTGCCTGCCTCTCTGCCTACCTGTGATCTCTGTCTGTCAAATAAATAAATAAAAATCTTAAAAAAAAAAAAAAGAAGGCACTCTGAATTTTCTCCTTTATTTTTTATTTTTATTATTATTTTTAAAGATTTTATTTATTAATTTGACAGAGAGAGAGGGAGAGAGAGATCACAAGTAGGCAGAACAGCAGGCAGAAGGGGAGGGGGAAGCTGGCTCCCTGCTGAGCAGAGAGCCCGATGTAGGGGTCCATCCCAGGACCCCGAGATCATGACCCGAGCCGAAGGCAGAGGCTTAACCTACTGAGCCACCCAGGCACCCCTGAATTTTCTCCTTTAACCATCCCCTTCATTTTCTTTGAATCCTCTTCAGATTATCCATGCCTTTGCAATTGTAGACTCTTGGACTCTATAATTAGTCTACATATAATGAGCTGTATCTGACACCATATTTCTGTTTAAGGATTTATTTGTAATCTCTGTCTAGCTTGATGTCCACTGTGATAGCAGGATTCTCTTCTGCCATTTTTACTCCCTATTCTTTTGTCCCTGGTGTGTCAGTTTTCTCTCTCTTTTTTTTTGTTTCTAATGACTTCTCCAGTTATTCCTGCTAGTTTTGCATTCTTGTCCAAGAACATTTTTGGTGCTTGTTTATTTTTAATTTTAGAAGTTAAAGTCATTTTTTGAGGTCTTAAAGCCCAGAATTGAGTTTTCTCAGAGCTGCTAATCTTTTTAGCCAGCTGGTGATGAGGCTTCTCTGGTTTGTTACAGGATGATGTGTTCCATCCTCCTGTCTATGCTTTGTCTAATTTAGATTCCAAATCCACATGTTTTAGTACATTTTTAGCACGTAAAAATTTGTTACCAAACTAGTGCTGACCTCAGGGGAAAAAAATCTCAAATCAGATCTTCAGTCACTAGTGTGGAGACTCAAGATGTTAGAAATCATTCCAGCCGCCACTAGGTGGGGTCGGAGCACATCACTGCTAAAGGCACTGGGTCCTTTTCCTCCTTCAGACCTCACTGCCATCCGACTTTGACTTTTTCCTTCTTTGCCAAATTTGGACTGAGCGTTGGAAATTTCCAAAAGTTCTCTGTTAGGGAGTTACGTTACTTACAGTTTCCCCATCCACCTTGCCAGTTTTAATCTCCTAGTTGTAGTTGTTTTGATAATTTGACTTTCAGGTAAAATTTAAAACCAAAGCCCAGAGTCATTACTAAACTTATCGGAACTGATCTGGAGTTTTAAATTCAGCAACAGTGTCTTTTTCTAGTGTATTGATTGGAGATTGACTGGAGATTAAAAAAGAGTCTCATAGGGGCGCCTGGGTGGTTCAGTCAGTTAAGTGTCTGCCTTTGGCTCAGGTCATGATCCCAGAGTCCTGGACTTTGAGTCATGATTGTGAGTCCCAGAGTCATGATCCCAGAGTCCTGGGATCAAGCCCCACATCGTGCTTCCTGCTCAGCCGAGAGCCTGTTTCTCCCTCTGCCACTCCCCCTGCTTGTGTTCCCTCTCTTGCTGTGCCTCTCTATCAAATAAATAAAAATCTTAAAAAAAAAGTCTCATAAATATATTAAAGAAATCTACAACCCACAGTAGTTCTCATCTATTTGCAGACATGTTTACCAGCCCTGTGCACTTATACCTTCCAGCGTTGTTACACCAGTGTCATCATCGCTGATGACTATGAAACTGAATTAAAAGGTCAAGCTAGAAACGGAACCTGAATGTTTAAAATTTCTTTCCAGGGGCAAGTGGGTTAAAGCCTCTGCCTTTGGCTCAGGTTGTGATCCCAGGGTCCTGGGATCAGCCCCAAATCTCATCAGGCTCTCTGCTCGGTGGGGAGCCTGCTTCCCCCCCCTCTCTGCCTGCCTCTCTGCCTACTTGTGATCTCTGTCTGTCAAATAAATAAAATATTTTAAAAAAATATTTCTTTCCAGGCTAGAGTTAGGGTTCTTCATGAGCTGGTTTGCATGAATGGATTAATGCTCTAGCTCTGTTTTGCTGGGAAGTTTTTTGAAAGAATGTTCTTTTAAATACAGACTAATTTTTGTGATGTCCAGGGCAGGAGGAGTTAATCAGTTGGATGATACTTTGTCATGGGTTTTATTTCGGTCTGTTGGTTTTACCTATTTAGACATTTAAAATTTAGTTCTGTGTCTACCTGCACTGAATTTATGATTGTTTCCTATTTGTAGCTCTCTGCGGAATTATCATTCTCAGTATTTCAACATTTGTGATTGTTGATATTTGCTGAATATCAGCAGGGTGCTAGGTGCTAAAAAAGGTTATTTTTCAGCAGCATTACAATGACCACTTTTGTTACATTAGAGAGTTTATTCTTAGTATAGTAAGCTCTTGATTATTATGAGTAAGGAACACAGCAGCAATAGTAGGACCTGAGTAAGGAAAAAGCATGTAGAAAGCACATGTAAATTAAGTGTTAAGTGTCATTTACATCCTTGAAATGATTTCAAGATATAGAATGGAATGTTACAGAATTAAAAGAAAATTATTGGGGCACCTGAGTGGCTCGGTTGGTTAAGGGTCTTGTCCTGGGATCCAGCCCCACCTCGAGGGCTCCATGCTCAGTGGGGAGTCTGTTTCTCCCTCCCCACTGCCCTTCCCCCTGTTTATGCTTTCTCGATTGCTCTCTCTCTCAAATAAATGAAGAAAATCTTAAAAAAAAAAAAAATTATTACAGCAGTGGACAAAGTGCTACATCATTTATACAAAACCATCTCAAGCTCATAGACTCAGAGGGTGTTAATTCTCCAAGACCACTTGATGACTGTGGAAGCTGAGACCCGGAGAGGTTAAGTGACTTTCCCAACACAGCAGGTTTGGGGGTTTTGTAGCTATTTGACAAGGCTATGATTGCTCTCATGTTGTGAGCTAAATTCCAAAGATAGAGATTGGCTCTATCTTGGCTTTTGGGGGACTGTATTGCTTTTATAACAGTATAACTGTATTGTTTCTTTTTGCTCTGTCATCTATCAGCTAACTTTTAAACGCCTCATCTTTTTTCATAGCATCATAAAATTGGGGCCTTGCATGGGGCATAAGAGATTGACAAGAAGAAACCGAGTGGCTCACTCAAGATTTTATATGGGCTTGTGTGTGTGGTAGAGGGAGGGAAGTTTAGGATCCAGATGCATTCTCTAGGTTCACTGCTGCTCCCATAACCTCTCTCCACTGTGGCAGGAAACCTGCCAGAAGCTACAAAAATGAGGACTTCTTTTTTCCCCTAGAAAACTCTCATTCATTTAGTTTTGAAAGACTAAGGGTTTAAAACCTCCATTTTGTGGCTTCCCGAGGGTCTGTGATTTGTTTCTTACTCGTTTCTTTAGTTCTGTGGAAATTTTTCTTGGTTGGTTCTCTGAGATTTGGATTTCCTTGCCAAGGAATTTTTAGAGAGAAGAAATGAGTGTGTGTCACCAAAGGGGGGAAAATACATACCTTAAGGCCCAATTCTGCAATTTGAATTTTAATGCGGAGTGTCATAAATTCTTGCTTCCTCATTGCAATCATGACTTAGAAAGACTGTTCTACTCAGAAGCCTCATCTGGTCATCATCATCATCACCATCAACATCATCAGGCAACCGGAAGCATGCATAGGGTGGCCACAGGTTATGCCACACCTGCTTGGGTTCTGGGAGACCTAACTTGTGTGTGTCTGTGTGATGTGCTCGTAGTAACCCTTGCCTTCAAGGGGTTTGTGACCTGTAAGACTGGAGGAAAGACAGGAATCTTAGGGAAAGACAAACACCTCCTTTTCCTGTGTATGTAAAGTACATGCTGACTCACTTACCTGGAGTTGGACGGGGGAGGGGACACTGGTGAGGTGGAGGGATGGACTTTAAAAGGATCTGGTTCTAGATAAATGAAAGCACGCAGGTTTGCTGACTGGGGAGGGCACAGGCTGGGTTTTAACAAGCAGGGTAATTGGTTGCAGGGAGGAAGTAATTGGTGGAGGGCCTTGAAACCATTAATTTAAATGGATTTGGCAAACAACAGATGATTTAAGGACTGGGAGAGGAAATTTACTGGCTCCAGTTGATTAAGGCAGAAACTGACAGGCAAGAGATTGGAGGTGGGGTTTTTTGCACAGAGAAGGTTTTTGCTCAGATTTAGTTGAGGATTGTAGGGGTTGTGATTGATAGAGCAAAGAAATTAGTCTCTTTTTTGGAGGATCCCCTTTTCCCTTGTGTGGGGAAATAATGGCTGATTAGGCTTGGGGTATCCTTTACTTGTGACAGGACATGACTCAATAGTTTTGCAGTTTCAGCTCATGAAACGCAAGAACCCACTTCTGTAGTGTGATGATACCACACCCTGAACTGGGTCGTGTTGGTTTTACCCCTGCATTACTATACTTTTTTATCCTCATTGATTAATCAGAATAGATGTTAATGGAGCTCATCATTCACTTACTGCACAGCAGAATAGTTTGTAACTTTTTTTATTGTGTTTATCTTGTAAATGAAGTATTTGGCATCTAGCTGTGTTTTTTTTTCCCCCAAAATGGTTAAATAAAAGTTGTATTTAGGATAACATCTTAAGTTTTCTAGACTTTTATAAACCGGTTCTTGTAGGCCAGTCATGACTGCAGAAGTCCGTCAGGGATAAATATTGAGAGGGGAAATCACAGTCATCCTTGGTTTTTTGTTTCTGACAGTGGTAGACACGTGGCACGTATCCTGAGCACAGAGAGACACAGTTCCTTCGTTGCTCTATCTGTAAGGGGTCCAGCCTTTTCACAGTTTTTATGGCAAATGCTAGGGCAGCTTGTGAGCTAAACCCTAAGAAGTGAATGCTGGGTTTTTCTGGTCTGTTCTCTTTCATCTTTTGTGGAGTAGATAGCTAATCGAATAGCATTCTTTGTGTGGCCGAAAAATGTAGTCCTCCAGACCTCTATGAAATGGAGTGTTGTTTCTCTGTAGCTTTTCCCAGATCTGAGTCTTCTCTGTAAAGTCAAAGTTTCTTTGTGGCCTAATTCTTGGGCATTTCACATATGGCGGCCAAATTTGATTCTCTTTTTTCAAGAAAGTTGTCGTTTAATCGTGTTGTTCAGCTGTGGCCTTTTCCCATCATGTGGCTGGCTGGTTTCCTGTTGACCCTCCCTGGTTCTACCAGTAAGGAGGAGAGGGATCCGATTGTTGATGGCTGCACGGCCCAGAGAAAGCAGTGAGAGAATGCAGTGTGAAGGCTCGAAAGAATGAAAAACAAATGTAGTTTTAGGGCTGTGAGTCTAAACCTGGCCAACTGTAAGACGACCGTTGTGGTTGTTATTCATAACGTTTCCTGGGTAATAGACCCCAATCAGCACTGTAGTTTATTGGTGCCAGTTGCTTCCTATAACAGAAAAGTGCTCGGTTCCTGCTGCAGAGGGTGAGTGCTTAGTGCTATTTACTTAAAACATTCTAGGTTGATAAATTATAAGCACTTCACTTTGGGTAAAGCTCATAAATCTAGCCCCTACGAAAAACAACAAGCTGACAGCACTTAGTCCTGTTTATAAAGTTCATACGCATCTATCTCTGATACAGGCACAAGTATATATCTATGAAATAGCACTGCAGCCTGTTAAAGTAATGGGAGAGCAGAGGCACAAAGTGAGAAGCCTTGTACTTCCAGGCTCACTACCATTAGCCCCCTCCCGCTTGAAGGGCACCTTGCCCTTGAGGACAAGGCCCGCGGAGCAGGAGCTGACACACTGTGGAGTCCAGATTTGCACTCCTCCCTGCTCTTCTTCTCCCTGCAGATCGCCTTTCTCAGTCCTGCCGTCTCTCTTTTTCTGTCCACAAAATGATCACTTGCCTGTGAGCGTCCCTGCTCTTCAGGAGGCTGAGAGGGGAGTGGTGTTGGTGTGCGTGGAGCAGTTCGAACACTCTGGCCAGGTGGAGACGTGGGCTTCAGTGAACACTTCAGCAGACCCAGGAGTTGTTCTGTTTTTGGCAGTCTGTCCAGGAAGAATGACAAACCCTAACAAAAAGACCTTTAAGTAGTGTTAAGTGCAAAGCCCGAAAGGCTTATGGGCTAACAGGTATCAGGAAAGGAAATATTTTAGTAACAAAATAAACATGAGCCTCATCCCCCTGGCCATGGCTCCTTAGAGACCTGGCAGCTATTGTTACGGGACGCATGGCCGTTCGGAACCGGGGACAGAGCACAGGTTCGCAGTCAACCTATGGAGTCCAAAGCGTCACATGCATCGGGCAGAAGCGTATTCAGTACCACATTGAACATTCAGTACTGCAAATAGCGTAATTAGGCTGCTCGTCAGATACCAGAAAAGTGCAAAGAACATTCCTTCACTTTGCAACAGCTTGGACCTGAGTGGCAGACATGCTGTTCCCTCCGGCTGGCATGACTTCCCTTTCTTTAGCCCCTTCACCAGGGTACCAGCTATTGCCTGGCTCCCCAGACCCAGCTCAGACAGTGTCCCCTCCGTGAAGCCCCTGACCCTGGCCCTCCAGGGCTGAGCTGTGTTCCCACAGCACCCTGTTCTGTTGGCATTTCCCAGGATGCGTTTTTGTTATCCATTTACCTACCTGTCTTCCCTGTCAGATATGAATGGGGACAGCGTCTTGTCCTGAACTCATCATTTATCTCTTGTGCCGAGCACAATGACTAGGACGTAGTGGGTGCTCAATAAATGTTTGTCAAATGAGTGATAGCATGGGTAGCTCGATGAGAATCGATGGTGCCCTTTCTGATCTGTCATCCATCATCCCTGGAGTGAAACAGGACCGGGAGGCTTTACACAGCACCACTTGAGAATGTAAGGAGAGGAGGAGGGCTTAGAATGAATAATAACCAGCCTTTATTGAGTATTTGCCATGGGCTGGGCACTATATTTACTAAAGTATTTAGGCTTTTAAAATAATATTAATGCACTTAATCCTTAGTCAATCTGCTAAGACAGGGACTGTTTATCAGCCCTGTTTCGAAGCACAAGGAAATTCAATAACTTGCCCAAGGTCATACAGTGACAGCGCTGAGATTCATACTGATGTTAGGTAACTGTCGCCTGTCTATGCCTCTTAGACTGGCTCCTGAAAAGAATTAAACCCTAGTGGACAGAGGCAGCCATCTTAGTAATGATTTTACTTCTCTCCTGTGTATCTAGGATATCTAGATATGGTTATATTCCATCCTTGGGAAGAAAAAAAGGAGAAAACAGTCACCTGAATAACTTTTCGGTGGGTAACCACTTTCTGTGGTTAAAATGAGAGGTGGAGTTTGTTGACAAAGAATTGGTTTTAGGTGCTACTTTTGGTCTTTTTAGAAATACAGCAGTGTTCTCCAGTCAAACTGAACTATAAATGCTTTCATTTCCTACAAGGAACATCTAAGTTGTTTCTTTTCTTAATTAAAGATTTTATTTATATATTTGGCAGAGAGAGGGGGAAGCAGGCTCCCCGCTGAGCAAAGAGCTTGATGTGGGGCTCAATCCCAGGACCCTGAGATCATGACCTGAGCTGAAGGCAGAGGCTTAACCCACTGAGCCACCCAGACGCCCCCCCCCTTTTTTTTTAAGTTCATTTAGGTGATCTCTACACCCAATGTGGGGCTTGAACTCACGACCCTGAGATTAAAAGTCATATGCTCCACTGACTGAGCCAGCCAGGTGCCCCCATCTGAGCTTGTTGCCTCTAGAGTTTTGCATATGCTATTCCCTGTGCCTGGAACACACTACTTGGCTTGCTCCTTCCCCAAGTCCAGTGTTCACTTGACGCCTCTCTCCTACCGTGAGAGTTGATTGAGATACCATTTCCCACCCCTCCAGGATAGAGGGTTCTTTCCCAGGGGTCCCTACACCCTCTGAGGGTCCCTGTGTGGTACTCACAACTGGAGTTGATTATTGTGTGTAGGGTGAGGGAGGTGATTATTTGTTCCTGATTGACTCATGCCCTAGTCCTATTCTGTAAGAGCAGAGACAGTCTTCTTTCTCTATCTCCTGCACCTTGGGTGGTGCTTAGACAAAATCTGTGTTCACCAAGTATTTGATGAGGGATTTTATTTATTTGACAGAGAGAGAAAGAGCAGAAGCAGGAAGAAGGGCAGAGAGAGAGGGAGGCTTCCCACTGAGCAGGGAGCCCATTGTGGGGCTTGATCCCAGGACCCCAGGATCATGACCTGAGCCAAAGGTGATGCTTTACTTACTGAGCCACTCAGGTGCTCCAGTTTATTTTTTTGAGGGCAGGCGAGACAGTGTGTGAGCTGGGAGGGAGGGGAACAGGAGAGGGGCAAAGGGAGAGGGAGAGAGAGAATCCTCAGCAGGTTCATGCCCAGCGTGGAGCCCAATGTGGGGCTCAGTCTCATGACCCTGAGATCAAGACCTGAGCTGAAATCAAGAGTCAGATACCTAACCGACTAAGTCACCCAGGTGTCCCTTATGGGGGCCAATTTTTGCTTTAAGTTTTTGAGCCTTGGGTTTTTGAATTAGACAAGTCTTCTGTTGGGTGGTCATTGTTTGCTGTGTCTTGTATGTACAAAGTCAGCTGGCTGTGGGCAACAGAGGATGACCCATGTCACTCTTGCTCTGAGGCGCCTCCAATCTTGGGAGACATTCAGATCACATTACAGCATCAGCACAGTGTAGGGGGGCGCTGATAAAACTGTAAAGACAGGCATGGTCACATTCTGGTGAGTCAGCTGGCACCAGAGAAGCCCATTCACAACCTAGGACCTCCCTTCACAGAGTGTCATGGGAACCACCTAGAGCAACTGTGACGAGTGGTTCTTGTTTGTGAAGAAGGAGAAGCCCAAATTAGGAGGACTAAGCAAGCATCATACACTTGGGGAAGGGCATGTTGAAAAGTAGAACCTCATGTAGGTACACAACATGTTGGAGGTTAGATTTAACCCAAAAGAAAAACTTCGTGGGACACCTGGGTGGCTCAGTCGGTTGGGCGGCTGCCTTTGGCTCAGGTCATGATCCCCGTGTCCTGGGATCGAGTCCCACATCGGGACTGCTGTGCAGGGAACCTCCTCCTTCTCCCTCTGCCTCTCTGCCTGCCTGTGTGCTCTCTCTCTCTGAGAAATAAATAAAAATTTTTTTAAAAAATTTCGTAATTACTTAATGATAGAGCATCTTCTTTTATAAATAGAGCTAATAAGAGTTACAATCAAATGTGTTTAGCACATTGCTACCTGGTTTCCTCCAGCACTTTAACTTATCCTTTCTAACACTTGGTTGCTCATCTATTCGCCCTGAAACGTGCTGTTCCTCCTGTTTGCCATCTCTCATGTTCAAGCCAGAAATGCAGGTGTCACTCGTCATTCTTGCTCCCTCAGTCCCCACCAGCACTCAGGAGTCAGCTCTGCGACTCCCTCCTTTCCAGTGCTCAGTCTGTCTTCCCTCTCTCCCACTTCCTTCATCCAGGCAGAGTTGGCCTTGTTTTTTCTTTTCTTAATTCTAGGCTCCTTTCCTTCAACCTGTTCTCTGCCTTGCTGATGGAAGCACATTCCAGAATGCTGATCTGATCCCATCACCCCTCTTCCCAAGAGTCTGCAAGGACTCCATGGTGAGCCACCTGGCCCCACATGGCACCCCATTCCCACCACACCCCATCTTGAGTTCAGGCTGTCTGTTTCAGCTCTACCAGGTTACTTGAATGTCACTGTAGATATCATGATTTTCTTTTTTAGAGTTCGTTCTTTCTTTCCCTCCTTCATCTAGCTCTCACTTGTTCTCTAACACCTTTTCTTACTTAATTCCTTCCTTGTGTCTCCCACAGGGACCATGAGTCCACCATTTTGCATTCTCTGTGTCTGACATTGCTGGGCACAGAGGACGGGCTCTGTGGTGCTTATTGAAAGAGTAAGAGATAGCAGAGGCTTTAATTCATACTGAGCTGTAAAGAAGCAGTATCTGGCTCTTCCAAGAATGGGTTTGGTTTCAGGGCAGGTGAAGAGTTTATGACATCAGTTTCTTACTGGAAAAGGTGGTTGGGGAGTGCTGGTGGAGAGCCAGACAAATGGAAGCCCTCAGAGCAGGCAGAGAGGCCACTGAGGAACTGAGGGGTTGCCCACCTTAGATCACCGGGGAGAAGACCAGTGTCTGATTCAGAAAGCTGAAGAAGAATCTGTGACTCAGTTTTCTTATTTATAATTAAAGGGAAGTGTCTAACAGTAGGTAATTACTCTGGCTCACATCTGACTCTGACATTCTGTGATCCTTAGAGTCAAAGTTAGGAATCTAAATAAGGCATTCTGAATTGGTGGGAGAATTTTTCCCCCATCACCTCACTATTGGAAGCTTCTTGAGAACAAAGACATTGTCTGTTTACATTTGCAGGGATTGTTTTGCATTTTAAAAACAAAGAAGTAGAAAGGAATACAGGAAAACTGCATTCATATAATACTATGCTTGAGAATTTAAACTCCCCCAAAGTCAAGAAATTCACTCATTCATCCTCTTCGCAGCCTTGGTTGAGATGCACTGCTCGTCCTGCTTGTGGATGGCCCCTCCGTGGCCCAGCTTGGGCCCCGTTGTGGCTGTGAGTTATGGCAGCCTGGGAATCGATGCCATGAGCTTCCTGGCCCTTGGGTGTTCAACTTCTCCAAGTTAATGTCTGTTCTTTAGCGTTACATTTCCTTGGAGAAAGGTAGTCATTTATAATTTATGTACTATGTACTGGCTTAAAATAGAGACAAGAGGATAATCAGCATCCCGAAGCTTCTAGTTTTCCAAAGTAACATTTCTTCAGTGAAGTCTGCCTGTAGGAATTAAAACCTGCCGTGAATTAAAAAATCCTTTGTGCTGTTATCAGACTGGAGAAATGGGTGTGCCGACATTTAGTAAGCCTTGCAGGAGATCGTCTTTTTTTTTTTTTTTTTTTTTTAACATAGAACTGGTCATTTTATTTTATCCTACTCAAAATCATTTTTTTTTTAAGATTTTATTTATTTATTTGACAGAGATCACAAGTAGGCAGAGAGTCAGAGAGAGGAGTAAGCAGGCTCCCTGCTTTGGGGCTTGATCCCAGGACCCTGAGATCATGACCTGAGCCGAAAGCAGAGGCTTAACCCACTGAGCCACCCAGGCGCCCCTCAAAATTCTAAGGACCTCAACCTTTGTAGTGTTCCAGGGGCCTCACTGAAGTCACGGAGAGCTGATGGGGCGGAGCTAGAAGGGCAGACAGGAGAAATGGCCCCAGTGAAGGACAAAAGCCAATTCATATCTCAGCCACTTGTCTGCTGCGGTTTTGGTGCCCTTCCATCTAGCTTGCTACTTTGCTCTTTGTAAACACAGAGAAGGGATGGGCTTTCCTGTTGAGTACCTCATAGAGAACACACTGTTCATTCATATATATTAAAAATAGAAGGCCTACTTGAAAAATCTGTACAATCAGGTTTTAGCAAAAGCCAGGGTGGTATCAGAGGTCTAACTTACTTTTTCCTTTTGCTTTTATAACCTGTCTCTAACCTCTAGATTTTCTCTCATTCCTTTTCATCATGCATCTTCTGTGTGCCAGGACATTGGGAGATTTCTAATGAGGGCAGAAGGACAGATGCTTCTGCACCCAAGTGGTCTTGCCCTTCCAGTGTCTGGCGACTTTGCATTTGAATCCCCAAATTATTCTTACTGTGACCTCCATCTCTGGGACGTGTCTCATGTGCTTACAGCTGCACCTGGTGTATATCTGAATGTCCACCAGATGGAGGGGGCAGGAATGGAGCTGGGGCCCCCCCGGGGTGAGCCCAGCTAGGGGGCTATTGTGGGAACATCCTGCATGATTGAACTTGGAAACCACAAGGTGGCAACATTTACCAAGCAGCTGGGCATTTTCCTCTCTTATTAAGATGTTGAACTTGATTTTCCATTTTCTCAGCTTGAAGCTGAGAAAAGAGTTTAGCAGCCTTGCTTTAGGTCCTTTTGAAAGTGAAGCTGTAGGGTAAGCTTGCTGCAGTATATTGGTGTCTGTTCATCCCCTGAGTTTAAATACCAAGAGTTTGAAATTGCTCTATGTGACTGTGGCTGAGTCCCCTCTCCTTTAGCCTCAGTTCTGCATTGAGATAGGAGAGACCTGTGATCTGGCTGACTGGTCGCTAATGGTTCTTTTTGTGCATGGTTTAGGACTTCAGTTACCATTTCCTCTCCTCTGTTGCTTTAAAAAAAAAAACTTTCAGTAAATCTAGTCTTTAAAACAAAACAAACCAAAAAACCTGGTAGCTTTTTATCAAAGGACAGTGTCATGATTTAAAAAGAAGAAAAAATCAACGATGGAGTCTCAAAGAAATTAATGTCCTAGAAGCTAGCCATCTTCCTGGGTTAACTCAAGAGGCTGGACTCTCCTAAATGAAGGTGCTCATTTACCAGCTTTCCTAAATTAGCAGCTTTGGGGATATTAAGATCTATAAGGAACTGTCCAAGGGAGGTATTGTGTATGCTTTGCAATGATTAAGCCATTAAGCTCTAATTGGTATTTTCCCCACTCATGGTTTGTGTAGGAAGCTTTAAAATTATTGAGGGATTCTGCTGTGCTCATCTTACTGTCATCCCCATGTTTTGGAACCTGAGAGCAGGGAGTGCAGAGAAAAAAAGGTTTTTGCTCAAGCAGATTATGACTTTTGCTCACAATACCCTCCCTGTTGGTCTGTTACATTCCAGATGAAATGGAAAGGGAAGGACCTCTTCGACTTGGTATGCCGGACCCTGGGGCTTCGGGAAACTTGGTTTTTTGGACTGCAGTACACGATCAAGGACACCGTGGCCTGGCTCAAAATGGACAAGAAGGTTGGGCTGGAACTTGATGAGACCAGTGAGGCTGGTGTGTGCTCTGGTTTTTCCCTGAGCATGTGCCTAGCTTCTTTGTTCATCATGGGGCACCAGGGACACCCAGTAGAGAACGGGGCAAGTCCTGAAATAAGTCGTGTAGAAAACAGGTCCCCGAGATGCCACAGGCTTTCTGCTCCTCACACACTCTCCTAGGCCCGCAGAACCAACCAGGAGGAAACTTGTTGCCCTCCCTGGCTTCTTTACTCATCATCACTAAAGCTAGCTTTATGCTGTTCAATTTATTGAACCACTAGTCAGGCTTTATGAATAAAAATTACTATGACATTATCCTGTTTTTTTTTTTTAATAGTTTATATCTTTGAAAGGTTTGCTTGGGACTCATGTTCTTTAGGGAATGTTTTTAAGTCTTTTTGAGAAACACTGTGGCCCAACTCAATTTAGTCATTCACATGATCTAAGGAATAGAGAGTGCCCTGGTTCCTGTGGTGAAGAAAGAATAACCATTTTTTCTTTATGATTCTCTGGGGCTTCTAAGGCTTGAAAGACAAGTTGGAGCTCCCGGCAGTTCTAATGTGGCTTAGAAATGGATATTGCCTGGGAATAGGGAATTGTTGCTATCTGTATGGATTCACATGTGCACACGGAGGCACACTTACCTACTTACCTGCCTACCTAACCGGGAAGATATTTGGAAACGGGGCCATTTGTTTTTGTTAGTAGCCACTAAAAGACCCCTGGGTCTCAAAGTAAGTCAGTGTCTAATTCTTACCCCAGATGGTACCACCTGTGATTGATTTTTTATCATCCACTGCATGCGATGATAGACAATGAATGCCTCCTGGTTGTTGTTTTTTTTACAAGTTTGACTCTAGGCTCAAATGTTTGAATTGTGTTTCCATATGTACACAGTAATCTGAATCTTCGTGTTGGAATCTCCGCTCGTTATAAATTTCATATGGTAATTCCCAACGATCATGAACATCAGAGTGCCACCATGTGCCAATGTCAGTGAGCGTGTCCTAGATCTGGTTTATTGTGGGTCTCTTGGACATTGCTCCCTGGAATTTGGACAGGGACACAAAGAACTACCTATCTAAGACAGCAGAATTTTCTGTATGTTTTTGTGATTCTTTCGCAAAGTAAATTTTAAATCATACCTGAGTGTTGGCCAGATGGATATTAGATTGGGGGCATCAGGAGCTGTGGAACCTTGCTGCTCAAAGGAAATAAATTATGGCACATGTTAATGGAGCCTTGTAGCCTGTCACATGGCATGTTTATGTCCTGAAATGAAATTCATTCTGGAGAGCAGATGGTTCAAGCTTTTCAGTGGGTGGATGAAACTGTTGGAAGATTAAAGGCAGCATGGTTTTACTTGAGCACTGTGCTCAAGTATTTTGTAGGGCATCTCTAGAGGTTCCTTGAAGCAAAGGGGTGCCACCACGGACACATTTCTCTTTTGTTGCTCACTTAATGTTTAGGGGATTTCACAAAGATAAGGTCCATCATCTCTAAGCTCCCTCCCAATATGGACCTAAACGTTGGGGGTTGGCAGCAAGGAAAATGAATAAAGGAAGATTCCACGAGTTTAGAAAATTAAAAAAACCTTCAGCCTACTGTAAAGAATAGTGCCCAAGACCTTTGAGCTATAAATTTCTAGTTTTTAACTATCTCTGTGGCCTTGAGAACATCTGTGCCTTAATAATCTTAGCTCCACTCACTCCTTGGGGAAGGTGAACATTCCTCCTTGTTATAGATGGCTTTGTGAATGGTTCAAACCGTAAGATCATAACCTTTGGGAAATGTGATGAATTTAGAGAGGGAAAAATATTTATATGCTCCCTGCAAAAGGCTCTTCGGTGGTGGCAGGGGAGGAACAGGTGCCAACATAGCTTGTTCTTTCTTCACTCTGTAACCACACAGGTGCTGGATCATGATGTTTCAAAGGAAGAGCCGGTCACTTTTCACTTCCTGGCCAAATTTTATCCTGAGAATGCAGAGGAGGAGCTGGTCCAGGAGATCACGCAGCATCTCTTCTTCTTGCAGGTACACAAGTGCATGCTAGCCCTGCTCATTCTGCTGAGAACTCCCCCAGGCCTGGTCACCAGGGCAGCCTGGATGGCCCCCTCAGAGCTGACCACAGATGCCTTCAAGATGTGAAGATGCCTCTGGGAAGTCAGTCCCTTTGGTTCCGTAGTGAGAGGGAAGAGTCTTTAGGCTAGAGCTAAGCTCGAGTGATGTGGATCAGTGTCAGAGGAGATGGCAAAACCGTGGTGACGTACAAAGGGTTACCTGACTGGAGACCTCTTTGAGGATGGATCCTCTTTTCTTGTCACTGAATGGAAAGTACCTAGGAGTGACAAAGGAAGTCCAAAGAGAGGGTCTTAGAAAGAGTAGTTCTTCCGAACGTTTGAAATCTGCTGTTATTGAGACAGGACTTCACAATGTCAGTAAGTTGGAGTTTAACTCCATGTGGCTAATCCCACACATGGTGGAACTTCAAACACTGTGCTTCATGCTGCCCGTTGTCTATAAATGTCTTATTCATCTCCCGCTCCTTCATTAGAGTGTAAGCCCCTTACAGGCAAGGCTCACCGAGTGCCCAGTGGGCATTCCAGAAGTAACCGCTCAACCGAATTGAAGAAAGGCGGAGCTCTGTAATTGTGGGTTCAAAGATCGCTAGTTGGCCGTTGGGGGCACAGTAAGTGCCCCCTGTCAGTTTTGCTGGTGTTCTTACTGCTTGATCAGAGCGCTGCCCTGGTTTCATGGGTAGTTGTAGTGATTGACGCTGGAGCTGCCTGTGTGCCCAAAGGTGCCTGCTGTCAGTAGCAGAGAAGACTGCCCGGGGCGTTAGTTATGTGACTTCCCAAAGTGGATGTATATGTGTTGTCACAGAGTCCTCGTATAATTAGTTTGAGCCTCGGATTGTTACGTCCAGTAAATATTAAGTTAAAGGTAGTAAAACCCCCAAATAATTTATTTTGCAAAAAAGCACGAGTGCATATATATTTACATATACACACACATATGCATACATCCCTGTCCCTGACATTTTCCTTCAAATGGAAGCCCTTGCAGTTTTTCTGTAGTGTAGATTTTTTCCCCCCTTTGAAAGGAAACCAAGGGGTTAGAAAGTTGCACTGCTTTGACTAAAACCACATAATGATCTCCTAGGCCCCAGAACGTGCTAACGTTACAGAGGTGGTTTTCTTGTTAGTGCTTCCTTAGAAGCAGTGCCCATCCTGCGTGTGACTTTGGCTTAATTTTCCCTCATACTGAAAAACTGGAGTGTTTTTGTGGCTGAGCAAGGCAAAATTTACTACTCTTAGGAGTCTGGTGACTGTTGACATCTGTGACAAGGAGGTTGGCTTTCCTGTTGTGTTTGTTTCACCGTGCCCACCTGGTGAGGCTCTCATTGGCTCCATGTCTGGAACATCACACACTGCCCCATTCTAAGAAGTTAAATGCACTGAGATATGTTAATTCGACATTATGGCTTAAGAATTATATTTCCTGGACCTCACATGTACTTAAAAGTTTAATCAATCAAACTTTATTGCTTCCTTTTTCCTTAGAGCAGGCATTTTGAATGTGATAGACTCCCCCCACCTCCGCAGTCATAACTCAGTGGCCTTGCTGACTTTTCTCTTATGTTAAGACTTTAAAGTAGACTCCATTTCCTCCAGTGCTGTGTGAGCTCAGCAGGGGCCAAGGCCACAATCACCACCAGAGCTGCTCCTCACACTTCCCGAATTCACAGCTCCCCTCTGTCATAGTCCAGAGATCAGTCTCTGTTTTAACCACGGAAAAGTGTTTTTCCTCTTCAGCATTTGATCAGGAACAGAAGAGATAAGGGTTTTTCTTATGCGTAGTCATCTTACCAATAACTTCTCAGTCCCTGAACTCCCAACCTGTCTGCAGCAATAAAAAAAATTGTACCCTTTGTCAGAAAATCATTAACAGGCTGAGTTGGCAGCCCTCGTTAGAACACCCTGCAGCCATCTGCCGTGACCAGCATGCACAGCTCACTTCTGCGCACACAGTGTCATGTCTCCCTTGTTGCCCCTTTTAGGTAAAGAAGCAGATTTTAGATGAAAAGATCTACTGCCCTCCCGAGGCTTCTGTGCTTCTGGCTTCTTACGCCGTCCAGGCCAAGGTAGGCTCCAAGAAGGCAAGTGCCTCCCTCCTTGGCATTAATGTGTATCACGGGAATCACTGCCGTCTTTTGTTTCTTTGGGTTTTCTAGGCTTCAGAGAAACTTTCTCCAGGAGGGAGAGGTTTAGGACTTGTGGGCTGGGGGAAACCATTATCCCTGTCCCAGATTCTGTGTAATTTGTGAGAATTCTGGGGAATTGTCTGTCCGTGTAATCTCATTATGCACATGTGGTTAATTACAGTCACAGGACTTTTTATTAACCAGGGAAAATGAACTAATGGTCTCCAGTTCGGGCCACACTATAATCTTTAGGTCAGAAAGGCCCCAAACTCATCTTTCAAGGACCAGCCACCCTGTATGCGGGAACCACACTACTGCCTAGAGAATGCCCTCCTTCATTGGTCCCTGATGGGCATACTTGCTGGGCTAGGTATGGCAGGCCCCTATGCCCTGAGCCCAGTGGAGCTGCTGGGGTGTCATTCACAGAGAAGAAGTCACCACGGATTGGGAGTTGTGATGAAGGATCACAATACCGCTCTTGTATTTTGTCCTCTCTGTTTTCATAAGGCCAACTAAAAAAAAAAAAAAGTAAATAAAAAATAAAGTTCAAAAAAAAAAAAAAGACCAATTACAGGGTCAGTCAGGGGCGCTTCACATCCCTCAGGTACCCCTTGTATTTGGTTCTGCTGCCTTCTACCTCCCACGGCAGCATAAGGAAAGGTCCCCAGAATTGGAGCACTTTCATTACTTTTGTGATTTTGCATAATCTTTTCCATTTTTATTTTCCTTTTTTGTTAGAGGTGTCCACAAAGCCATTTCCCTGTGGTGTTATAAAAATTAGTAAGACACTCTTAACTTCTTAGCCCACTTTTTTAGGGTAGCTTAATAAAATTTCAGATCAAAGCCAGGAAATGACTGGCCTGTCATTTGGGGGGGAAAAATGTCTGTTCGTGGTGGTTAGACTAACAGAAGCACCAGAATCAATTCAATGATTTGATGACTCGTCTAATATTTGCTGAGTATTCATCAGGCCTGAGGAGGGATTGTTGACTCTGTCACAGATACAGACACAAAAGTGAGTATCTGCTCTTAGCAATTTGCCCAAGGTCATTTGGACAATCTTGGGTAAAGCTGAGGGCAGAATTCATGGCTTTGGGATTGTGTTTTGTGCCTCCCTTATTCTGCTGCCCAGAAAAATGAGTAATTGAAAAAAAACAGAAAATGGGCCTTGATTCAACTAAAACATATGCTTCCTTTTATGCTTTGATTAAGAATATTAATAACAGGAAAAATGTGTCCTTTCAATCAGTATTGCCCTGACAGTGATGAAGCAGTCATTGTCACTCTCATCAAATCCGAGCACTTCCTGGCCCAGAACCGAGTTCCTTTTTAGCACGCTTTCTCCCCAGCTGAGAGGAGACCCAAACTCTCAAGGACATTACCTCTCTTTGAAGGGCTTCAGCGTCAAAGGCTACATTTCCTTTGCAGGGATTTTGGGCCACAAATTCAAAGGCCACCTGTGGAAAAAAATAAATTTTCAGGGAACCAGCAGATGTTTGCTTAAACAGATTTTCACTGTAGGAAAGCCCTACTAATTTGGATCCTACTAATTTAGAGATGAAAGTGATTCACAGACAGCATATGTGGTTCATATGGAGGAGGATGTTCTAACTGTTTTTTCCGGTGTAAATTTTCAAGATCTTACAAATAAAGGTAATCTATGGCTTCAAGTCTGCAAAAGATTATTATAGCATGCTTCCGGTTTCTAGGACTTTTGGTTAATATTACAAAGGTGCCTCTGATTACAGTCTTAATACGATCTGATGCACCTATAATGTTTTACAGTTTTAGAGAGTGTTACACATGAATATTTTGTGCAGTATTCAGCATAGTCTTTTCCATGAGCCGCAGCTTGAGACTATTATGCCCGTTTTGCAGATGAGAAATTGAAGGCTCAGAAAGGATTAGTAATTTGTCTAATGTCGTAATACTTTATGCTAATTCCTTTTTAATGGAATTTATAGCCCACTTCTTGATGGACAGGATTTGAAGCAGAAAGGAACGCGAGAGTGGAGCCAGGATGAGAACCCTAACATCCGGGTTGCCTAACTCAGCACTCGGCTCTTGCCTCCCTGTGTGAGGGAGGTCTCTGGGAAGCACGCACTGCCTCGTACCAAATTCCAGTTTCATTTATAGGGTCACATAAGTCCAAACTTTTCAGCAAACTGTACTGGTTTCCTTCCATCATATTCAGTTTGTTTTCTTCCACAGTCTTTCTGAAACAGAAAGGAACTTTAGAAGTGTGGTTGCGGAAAGGGAATCGGGCTCATTAACACATGGAATGTAATTATGCACAAATGTATTCATTACAGTATTTCAGCTGTTCGAATGATATAGACACAGCTAATTCCAAGGCATAAAGAAACAATTACCCTCAAAGTATAAATACAAATATTAATCACATGGTTCAGTTAACAAGAACCATATTTCTTGGTTAGAGTTTGAGTTATGGTTGAATGTTTGAATCAAAAGTCTGAGCTGGGTTTTGTTGGGTTTTTTGGGGTGGTTTTTTTTTTTGTTTGTTTTGGTTTTTTTTGGTCCAGTCACATGACACAGCAAACCATCTTGCAATGTTTTAAGCCACCTGTTGGATTTTGGTGTTTGAAATGTTTTCTTATTAAAAATGACTTTGGGGACGCCTGGGTGGCTCAGTTGGTTAAGCAGCTGCCTTCGGCTCAGGTCATGATCCCAGCGTCCTGGGATCAAGTCCCACATCGGGCTCCTTGCTTGGCGGGGAGCCTGCTTCTCCTTCTGCCTCTGCCTGCCACTCTGTCTGCCTGTGCTCGCTCGCTCGCTCTCTCTCTCTCTCTAACAAATAAATAAATAAAATCTTTAAAAAAATTTTTAAAAATTACTTTGGGGGGTGCTTGGGTGGCTCAGTGGGTTAAAAAGCCTCTGCCTTTGGCTCAGGTCATGATCCCAGGGTCCTGGGATCTAGCCCCGAATCGGGCTCTCTGCTCAGCGGGGAGCCTGCTTCCTCCTCTTTCTTTGCCTGCCTCTGCCTACTTGTGATCTCTGTCTCTCAAATAAACAAATAAAAATCTTAAAAAAAAAAAAAATTTTTTTTTAAAATGACTTTGGGAGAGAGTTCTATGTAGCGCTGGCGTATAGAGTTCTAGGGTTCAGAGAGAGAAAGGAACGGTGGGAGAAGAGGCTTAGTGTTTCTTGGTACTCTGTGATGCCAGTTAGGGACAGAGTGCCAAAAGGCAATTAAGAAGTTGGGTATAGGGGCACCTGCGTGGCTCAGTGGGTTAAGCCTCTGCCTTTGGCTCAGGTCATCGTCTCAGGGATCTGGGATCAAGCCCTGCAAAGGCTGTCTGCTAAGCAGAGAGCCTGCTTCGCCCTCTCTCTGCCTGCCTCTCTACCTACTTGTGATCTCTCTCTCTGTCAAACAAATAAATAAAATCTTAAAAAAAAAAAAAAGTTGGGTATATGTAAAGTATAGGTGAAGAATGGCAAGAGTTGAGGCTGGAGAGGTCTATAAGGAGCCAGATCATAAAGTCTTATGATCAAGCCTTAACTTGATCATGTGGGTGGTGCAGAGCCAATGAAGGGTTCATATTTTAGACAGACCCTTTGGTGGCTCTGTGAAGGACAGATTGTAGTGAGGCAGGTTTGGAAGCAGGGAGACCTGTTAGAAGGCTATATGGTGGTCGAACTGGTGAGAGGTTCTGGGGTCACACCTCAGGCATTGTTCAGTTGGATGGGAGGAGACCAACTTGAAAATATCCAGGACATAAACGTTGAATATAAATGGTGCTATACTTTGCATATCCCTCCCCCCTTTTTTGGTTTATGCTTTTAGACATCGATATTTTTTCCCCACTCAACATTGATTTTGAGATGTATTATGTTGTATGTGTAGATGTACGTTGATCTTAATTGTTATATGGTGGACATTGATGAGTAAACCTAATTTACTGATCCATCCCCCCTTTAAGGAAGAGGTAGGTTTAGTTCCTCCTTTTTCCTCCTGTCATAAACAATGCTTTACTGAAAATCTTTTTATATGAGTCCTTGTGTACATGTGCAAAAGCTTTCTCTGCTTAAGGTCGATTTCTACTAGCAGAATTGTGGCTATATCCCTGAATATAAAGAACTCTTGAGGATATGAGAAAAAGACAGCAAAAAAAGTGGGTACAAAGGGCATGCATAACAGGTACATTATAGAAGAGAACATGAGAATGGTCAGTAAATACAAAAAGATGTTCAATCTCACTGGTACTCAAGAAAAAGAAAAACTAAAGCAACACTAACATACCATTTCAAACCCATAAGGTTGACAAGGATTTGTAAATAGGAGAGCAGCGTTTGAGTTCATGTGCTGGTGGAAAAGGACTATGAACTGGCATGACCTCTGTAGAGCGATGGATGCAGTAAGAACCCATCATAAGAGGGGACACCCCATCTCTGAGTCCCTGAAATCCTACTTCTAGCTCTGGTTCTAGTTCCTCTGGCTACTCTAGATGAACTCCCATACAGCTGTCTTTTTTACTGAAAACTATCAGAAGAGATTGTCCCACTTCATTTTTAAACTACCGAACAGTATTTCCTGAAAAGGAGGGACTGGGTTATTTAAATGTCTCTTTATTGGTAGATTTGTAGGTTTGTTTTTCATCCTATTATTTAAATGAATGCAGCGTTCGTCTTTGCATATGCCTCTTTGGGCACATACGAACAGTCTTTCTCTAGGATGAATACCAAGAAATGGCATAACTGGGCCAAAGGATAAGAACCTTTAAAATTTAAATAATGCCAAATGAAAGAAGCCAGACACAAAAGGCTGCCTATTGTGTGATTCCACTTCTATAAAATGCCCAGAACAGGCAAATCCATAGAGACAGAAAGTAGATTTACTGGTTGCTAGGGGCTGGAAGGAGGAGGAAATCAGGACTTAACTGCTAATGGGTATGGGATTTCTTTTTGGGGTGATAGAAATATTCTGTAATTAGAGTGGTGATGGTTGTACAACGTTTTGAATATCCTAAAACCCACTGAATTGTTTGCTTAAAATGGTGAATTTTGTGTATTTATCAGAATAAAAAACATTAAATATGTATGATCAAATTGTCCTCGTAAAGTTTTGTCCTAATTTAACCTTTAACGACAGCATGTGAGAATACCTGTTTTTCTACATACTCATCAACAGTGGATACTATCAGTCTTTCAAAATTTTTGCTAATCTGACAGAAAAAGAGTTTTGTGTTTTTTTTTAAGTATTTATTTCCTGATAACCGTGTAGGCTGAGAATCTTTTCACAGATTTACTGGTGATTGTATTTCTTTCCTCTGTGCATCAAGTGTTTACAGCTTGCCCATTTTTATACTGTATTGCTTATCTTTTCTAATTGATTTATAGGAGGGCCATATAGTATGGGTGTAAACCTTTTGTCTTTTCTTACAGGTATCAGACTTGTCAATATTTTTGTGTTTTGAGTGATTTTAGAATGGTTTCACCAGCTGTTGTTATACACATGCCCTGTATTTTGTTCCGGTATTTTTATGGATTTTCATTTATAGGTTTGGACCTTTAATCCACCTGGAATTTAGTAGACCGGTGCATGGGTAGGAATCTAACTATTTACTGTGTGTATGTATTGATCAAATCTTTAAAGATTTGTGAAATCCTGTTCAGAGCATTTGGTCTGATTTTCCAAGTATTTGGCAGAGATTAGTATTTCATAACCAGAAAGAGCCTCTGTTTAACCTAAGAATTGACTTCAAGAGTCCCTTAAATGGTGAACTCCCTTCTTGAATTTTAATTCAGTTGGTTTATATCAGGGGTGGATCCAGGTTTTGTGGGGCCTGAAGTTGATATAACTTAGGGGTCTTCTTTTCAATGCAGGAATACCAAATTGTGAATATAAAATTAGGGTCAAGGGACGCCTGGGTGGCTCAGCTGGTTAAGCAGCTGCCTTCAGCTCAGGTCATGATCCCAGCATCCTGGGATCAAGTCCCACATCGGGCTCCTTGCTCAGCAGGGAGCCTGCTTCTCCCTCTGCCTCTGCCTGCCTCTCTGCCTGCCTGTGCTCTCTCTCTCTAACAAATAAATAAATAAAATCTTTAAAAAAAAAAAAAATTAGGGTCAAGCCCACACAGGTGCAGAGACCTCAAACCCAAACTTCATTAGTTTCAAAGTAAATTCACTCCCGGTTATGGGGTGCCTGGGTGACACAGCCATGTCTGCCTTCTGCTCAGGTCATGATCCTGGGGTTCTGGGATCTAGCCAAGCGTTGGGCTCCCTGCTCAGCAGGGAGTCTGCTTTTCCCTCTCACTCCTCCGTTTGTGTTCCCTCTCTCACCGTGTCTCTCTCTGTCAAATAAATAAATAAAATATTTTTAATAAAAATAAATAAAAAATAAATTCACTCCTGGTTATGTTATCAGAATGTATCGGTACAGTGAAGATAAGCAGCCATCTCCGTCTGTGGAGTGGTTTGACTTTCTTTTATATTAACCAACTGCCACCACTTAAGGATTTTCTCCTTTTTTTTTTTTTTTTTAAAGATTTTATTTATTTATTTATTTATTTGTCAGAGAGAGTGAGTACAGGCAGACAGAGTGGTAGGCAGAGGGAGAAGCAGGCTCCCTACAGAGGAAGAAGCCCGATGTGGGACTCGATCCCAGGACGCTGGGATCATGACCTGAGCCGAAGGCAGCTGCTTAAACAACTGAGCCACCCAGGCTCCCCTCTCCTTTTGTTTTTTAAAGAGACATTTGAGAGCAGACACAAGCATGAAGGTGGCTTTAAAGTTTTAAGTGGAGTTAAAACACTTAACTAGTTAAAGTTATTCCAGTGGCAGAAGTTCTTTAAGCAGGGTCTTTGCTGCCTCTGCATTGCTCAGCTGTCTTAACATTTGATCACTGAAGTAGCTGGGAGCTCAGTATGATAATGTGGGTCGTTAATCTCGTAAGCCTTTGAAACCTGAATTTACAACTTTATCTTTGCATATCTGCTTACTTCTGCATTTAGCGTTTCGTCAGCACCATTAAGAGGTTTGCAACTAACAAGGGCTTGCATTAGCATCCTACCCCTTCAGAAATCCGAGAGGCAAACAGTGACCAATATCATAAATAATGCAGAGGGTAACGCTAGTACATTTACATGAGCCAAGTGGTATGGAAAATGCTTCTTGAGATCATCTTCATCCTCGTCACCCTCTTACGAGGCAGCCAGGATTATGACCCTGGCTTTCCAGATGAGAAAGCTGAAGTTGAGAGAGGAATCCTTACTCAAGGCCTCAGAGGGATACCAGAGCAGCTCCCCATTCAAAATCCACTAAGACTGAGGCTCTTATGTGACGGATGAGGAAACAGACTCAGAGGTAATAGAATCTGAGTTTTTGTCTTTTGGTATCAGGTTGTATTGAGTGCTGTGTGTCAAGCATATTTTCACAATTTTAATTTAATAATCGGTATTTTTCATTTAATCCCCTCAAAGTCCTATAAGACAAATACTGTTATTATCCCCCATTTAACAGATGAGAAAACAGAGACACAAAAATTCCCAAGGTCCCAGCTGATAAGTGGAAAAGCTGGGACTGCACCTTTCCAAGCCTGCTTCCAGTCAGGCTCCTACCTGTGTCCTGCAGCTCCGTCCCAAGAGGGTGCCCTTAAAACTCCATCTAGTTACTTAACTCATCACATCCTCCAGGCCTTTGGGAGATCAAGAGAGGCCAGGTTCCTTCAGGTTTTTTTAAATGAAGACATGCCTAGACAGGGGTACAGAAACTGTGGCATATTTTAAATATTTAAGTTTGGTAAATTAATTGGTTTAACACAGAAAATGATGTGCTGTGGTCTGCTCTTTGAAAGATAATGATGAGATTCTTAAAAAACATTAAATTCGGGGCGCCTGGGTGGCTCAGTGGGTTAAAGCCTCTGCCTTCGGCTCAGGTCATGATCCCAGGGTCCTGGGATTGAGCCCCACGTTGGGCTCTCTGGTCCACAGAGAGCCTGCTTCCTCCTCTCTCTCCCTGCCTGCCTCTCTGACTACTTGTGATCTCTGTCTGTCTAAATAAATAAAATCTTAAAAAAAAAAATTAAATTCACAGTGCTTCTTTAGCACTGTGGTGGTATGGGAATGAGACACAGTTTAAAGTTGCTGATAAACATTGTTCTATCCCAAGAAATAGGCTTTGATTTTACATTTATATGTTTATAATTTCTTCTAAAAATGGCTTTATTTTGGGGGGCGCCTGGGAAGCTAAGTCGGTTAAGTGTCTGACTCTTGATTTTGGCTCTGGTCGTGGTCTCAGGGTTGTGAGACTGAGCCCCATGTTGGGCTCAGTGCTGAGTATGGAGTCTGCCTAAGATTCCCTTCTCTCCCACCCTTCACTGCAAGCTCATGCACGTTCTCTCTCTGAAAAAAAAGAGAGAGCTAAAGATGCCTTCATTTTTTATTATTTCTTGGTCAGACTTAAGTTTTCTCAGAGAGAGAGGGATATTTTTTCTTAAATCAGAAAGCCAGTTTCCAAGTTATTATCCTTGAATGGTGGATACCTTCAAATACAGGGCTCATTTCTGGCCCCAGTAGTGACTTGCTCTGTAGCTTTGGGGAAATCAGTTAACCTTTGACTAGTTTTGACTAACCTTTGACTAACTTTTGACTAG
This sequence comes from Taxidea taxus jeffersonii, assembly GCA_003697995.1. NCBI lineage: Eukaryota > Metazoa > Chordata > Mammalia > Carnivora > Mustelidae > Taxidea > Taxidea taxus. The sequence goes on along the minus strand of ML104029.1, from coordinate 54,158 downwards.
TTTCTTTGTCTTTGCAATGGGAATGACAACGTTGGCATCAGATTTCTCCAAAGCACTTTTCAGAGCCTGAATGAAAGGTATTAAAACTATTGCCTGCGTCATTTCCAACTCCCAACCTAGCAGTTGGCTCCAATTACCAGCCACTTAGAAGGATTTGTAGGTAAGACTCTTATCACACATTGCTAATTACAACTTTCACAGTTGTGTTTTGTTATTTCCTTTCAAAAGCTAATGTTTTGGCTGTGACTGCTTTCTTTGTGGGTTCGAAAACAGCTACATTTCCATACAAATGTCATATAAACACATCACCCTTCCATCCCTCACGGGATTATGCAACTCTGTTCATAGATATAATCAGCTTTGTATTTTCATTCAAGGATAACAAACTAGCAGGGTTGAAAATCTTGATTTGTCATCAGAACTGAATTGGAACGGAATTGCTCCCCAAGCCGGGAGGGGATAAGACATAGTCAAGCTCTTTTCAGAAATGGCAGTTGTCTTTAGAATCTCAGTTGCTTGCCCTCCCTTTCTTCTCCTTCCAGTACGGTGACTACGACCCCTCTGTTCACAAGCGTGGATTTTTGGCCCAAGAGGAATTGCTTCCAAAAAGGGTAAGAAATCAATCCCCGTTTGGGAAAACAGTAGAGTTGTGGTCTATGAAAAAACTGAGGGACTTGAAGGAATATTGTAAGTACACGGCGAAATCATTTAAATAAATATTTTGTAATCAGTCTTGAGTAAAGAATGTAGAGTCTCTGTTCAGAATATTAAAAAGCAAAGGTTCATGGAGTCCATTTGCGGTTGCCAGAGCTAGCAGGGCCTTGAATGTGATTCCTGGGGAAGAGTGTGCAGCAGCTTGCCTTCAGCCCAGAGAGCTGAGCTGTTTGCAGAGGGGCAGGGGGGATAAGATGAACTGGGGGGATATTGTAGTTTTTAATCCTTAACGCTGTTCGTCTTGTTCATTAGCCACAGAAGCAGGCCTTCCCTCCCTTTGGCTCCTCCCGATTTTATAGCCCCACTCATCTGTCTGTGTAGTGAAGGCCTGCTTCTCACCTTTCCCTGACTTTCCCTGGTCCTTTGATGGCTTTCCTGCGGGAGGAGGCAGCAGCACATGCCACTTGGCTGAGCTCCTCCCTCTGGGACATGCAGCCTGGGAAAGGGGGGGGCGGTCAGCTGGGTGAGGGGTGCACCTAGGCCCGAGGAAGGGTGCACCCTTCTAAGTTGTGACTCAGATTGAATGGCGCTTGTTTACACGCCCACCCCTGCAATGTGACTGGCTCTTCCTGTATGTGGCTTTGTAATAAATAGCTTTGCTATTCTGTAAAAATGATGCATAATTATAAAAATGGCAAACAGTAGCCAAACTTTTTTGTGTGTGGGTTTTTTATTTTGCTCAATTTTTTGGTAGGTAATAAATCTGTATCAAATGACTCCAGAAATGTGGGAAGAGAGAATTACAGCCTGGTACGCAGAGCACCGAGGCCGAGCCAGGTGAGGCTGCTTCATTATCGGTTTACAGTTCCATATGGGCTTTTTTTCTTTTTTCTCCAAAGAACTACAAAATTAGGACATGCTTGTTGAACAAAAGGCAGTACCTGAGGTAGTTAGAAGGAAAAGGGAGAGCTGGGAGTAGCTGGCCTTCAGTTTTGTGTGTGTCCTCCTTCTAGCACATGTGGTGTAAGATAGGAGCACAGCCTGTCCAGATGTACAGCCCTGCTGCTTTCGCTGGTGACTCAGTTTCATATTAAGAATTGGAGTGTATGGATATCCCATAGCTTTTGTGTCTGTTCCTCTACCGATGACATTTGCAGTAGCTATAGATTTTTGCTTCCTGCAGTATACAATCTAATATTGTTATATAATTAGATGAGTAGTTCTGAGGATACATTCTTTGCAAGACTTGCTGAGTCAAAGGATGTGAGCATTTTATGTTGACCGGTGCCACTAAATCGCCCTCGGTAAATGTCGTACCTATCTACCTGCCTACCAGCAGTGTCTGTGCATGTCTTTCCCCCCCATTTCTCTCCCCAGCACTCATTTTTATCAATCTAATTTTTGTAATCTAAAAGATGAGATAGTATATCTTAAGTATTTGTTAGCATTTCCCTGATCGCTGTAGGAATTGATCATCTTTTCATTAGCCTTTAAAATACTTTCCTCTTCTTCAGCTTCCTAGTATGTATAGGGAAAAGTGGACAATACATAAACATACCACTCAGTGAATTATCGTGAAATGAAAACACTGTAACACCAGGTGACAAGATAGCATGTGACACCTCCCCACCAGACATAACTCCACATCCTTCCTCCCCAAAGCTAACCACTCCTCTGATCCCTAACTCCACAGAGTAGTGGTACCTGTTTTAAGCTTTACATGAATGCAGGGGGACAGCCTCTATTTTTTGGGTCTCATTTCTTTTACTCATCATATTGTGAGATTCAGGTTTGTAGTATGTAACAGCAGTGAAATGTTCATTTTCATTGCTGTGCAGAACTCCACTATATTAAAGCATGAATTGTCCACTCCACTGTTGATGGACCTTGAGGGTGTCGGGCTGTTTCTTGGTTTTTGCTGTTATAAATAACAGCAAACAGTTTTTCAGAGTAATTGTACCAATTTACATCAGCAGTGTGTGTGATTTCTAGTTGATCCACATGCTTGCCAACACTGTGTGTTATCTCAGGTTGAATTTTCTAAAATTCATTTGAGAGCATTTGAGACTGGAGAGAGGGAAGAGGCAAGGTCATCGGGAGATCGAGTTAAAATATTTCAATAGTGTATCTATTTGGGAGTTTTCTGCAAGTCATTGTTGCTTTAAGAGCTTACTTTAAATTTGACTCACAGCTTATAAATAGGTGGCGTGGCTTGAGTTTTACAGCCCAGATAGCTCTTGGCCTGACCTCTGACAACACCCGAAGAAATGAAATCAGGAAGGTAGCTCTCAGGTAGCCTGCAGAGAGAATTGTTTCAATACCAAAACCTTGGTGAAGAAACTTCACAATCAGATAAAGCAACGACTTAAATCACATCTGCATATACAAATCCATTTGAGAGGAGAACATAACACCACATGCTTTTCTTGAATCCTTGAGCCTGGTGTCATTATTTACCAAGGGCAAAGCGTGAAATTGAAGCCAAGAGACACTGTAATGAATCTGTTTTCTGGCTTTTATGGGGATGGGAAATTCTGCTTGACCTCAGTGTATTTCATAGACTCAGGGCTCGGAAGAGCCGTGTCGGTGTCTGCTTTGGCTGGCATGTTCCGGCATGCAGGTTGGCGTGCGCCTGCCCTCTGTTTTCTCACTTAGCTCTGGTGACACTGTCTTTCATTCTTCTTGCAGGGACGAAGCTGAAATGGAATATTTGAAGATAGCTCAGGACCTGGAGATGTACGGTGTGAACTACTTTGCAATCCGGGTGTGTTGAAGCCCCTTGGAGTTCCCTGTGTAGAAACAGAAACTGAATCAGAGGCAGACAGCTAAAATGGGTTATTTCCTTATTCCAGAGTGGCACTCTTTAATGGTTCAGTGGAGGACAAGAGAAGAGGAAGGGGAGAGGGTCTTACAGCCTCATTTTCTATTTTTGGTCTTCAATTAGATCCTTGGTAATTAAATGTCGGTTGAGCCCCCAGGAGGACTTGGGCCTGGTCCGGGGCTCAGCAGAAACCTGCTCTGAGTGTAATGTTTGATTATTTCTGGCTCTGTGAGAACTGGCCCACAGGGAGCACCTGTAAATAATTTCTTCCTCCAGGGCACAAGGAGAGTAAAGCTGCTTTTATAGATTACTGATTTGTTTGGGTGGGGCTCTCCTTCTCACTGTAGCAGGCTAATTGGTTTTCTATTCCGACCATTTATAGTCCCACTGTCCTCTGTGAACCCACTGCTTCTGTACCAGAGGCTTCAGTTTTCAGTCCTGGCTGGGTGGGCCTCTTCTGCGTCTTTCTCCCGAGGTTCTGCCGCTAAGATACAGGACCTACTAGCTCCCTCCAAAGGAATTCAGGCCATTGGCTCAGCCATTCCTTTGCTGGTTCCAGATTGCAGATAAGTAGATGTTAAACAATTGCACACAGTGCCTGGCCTGCTTCCCTCCCCGCCTTCCTTCCTTTTTTTTCTTCCTTTTTTTAGGGTGGGGAGGTGGGTGGGAGAGGGAGAGAGAATCTTAAGCAGACTCCATGACCAATGCAGAGACATGGGGTGGGGGTTGGGGTGGGGTGGAGTAGGGTGGTGGGCCTCCATCTCAGGACCCAGAGATCATGACCTGAGCCAAAATCAGAAGTCACACACTTAACCAGCTGAGCCACCCAGGTGCCCCTGTGGTCCACCTTTCTCACCATAGTTATGGTTTGCTTTCCTTTTTTGAGTTGCAATAAATTTTGTATGAGGGGCACCTGGGTGGCAAAGTGGGTTAAACATCTGCCTTCAGCTTAACTCATGATCCCAGGGTCCTGGGATTGAGCCCTCTATTGGGCTCCTTGCTCAGTCGGGAGCCTGCTTCTCCCTCTGCCTGCTGCTCTCCCTGCTTGTGCTCTCTCTGTCAAATAAATAAATAAAATCTTTTAAAAAATTTTTTTGCATGAAATTTGAGTAAGTTGTAATACATTTTAAATAATAGCTTTCTACCTGATTTGTTTTCTAAATACAGACTTTTTTTTAAAGGACTAGTTCATATAAAATTACACTGGCAAGTTTTTTTGTTATTTCACATAGTAAACAAGTGCCTAAAAGATTTTCGATAATAATGCAAAAGGTTATTTTCTTAAGTTTTACTGATTTATATTTGCTGATTGTCTGGTTTGTTTAAGGGCAGGCTAGTTTAACACATTTCTGTGGTTTTGGCAGCATAACTCCTCTTGGCCCATATGCCCATCATCTAGATTCTAGAATAGTAGTGTTTTACCGCCCTTAAAAAACAGTGTATTAGGAAATATTTCTATAGCAGTCAGACTAAAATACACAATTGTGTGTTTTGTGTTACACAGTAGACACACCCGATAGATATTTTAGTATCTTTTGTGTTCGAGTTCCTGTGATTCCACATCAACTAAGGAACTTAAGTGCTTAATACAATTGAAGAGACTGCTTGAGTACTGCCTTGCTCTGTTTATTCTGTAGAAGTGTCGGGGGTCATGATAGGAAGCAGAGGGTAAAATCCTTTTTTTAAAAAATAATTTGAACCAGGCACAAACATAATGAAATATCTCCTTTTCCAAAATGTACTGTAGCACTTAAAAGTACAAAGCCTCACTTATGTAAATGCAGTACTTTTAAGAGCTTTGCAGACTGAGAGGAATCTCTTTTAGGGTTTGGTAATAGCACCTGACTTGAGGAGTGTTAGAAGGACTAAAAGATATATCTTGGAGCGCTCACTTGTCCACCTGACCCCTGCTGTTTGATTGGTCCTTCTCATCACAGTCTGAGCACTTTCTTGGTTTGCAGACCTGTTTTGGTGTCCTTGAATCTGGTTCAATGTCCTAGTTGTCAGCAACCGGTCAGGCGCTTTAGGTCCTTATACAGGGAGCTTCCTTCCACCACCACACAAGGGACACTACACGGCGATGGTGACTGGGCCTCCAGCCTGAGGAGGTAGCCTCCAGGCCCATAGCTGGGTCAGTGACCTGAGGGTGAAGGGCACTTGTCCTCTGTCTACTCTGACTGCCAGCCAACGTATATGCCAGCAGTTAAATTTACATCGAGCTTTATTGAGGTATAATTTATTTTTTAAAGATTTATTAATTTATTAGGGAGAGAGCATGGTGGGAGGGGCAGAGGGAGAGGGAGAGAATCTCAAGCAGACTCCCCACTAAGCACAGAGCCCTACCTGTGGCTTGATCCCAGGACCCTGAGATCATGACCTGAGCCAAAACCAACGGTCAGATGCTTAACTGACTGAGCCACCCAGGCACCCCAAGGTATGATTTATATACAATTCATTTTGGTATATTTTTTCCAACATCCTATTATAAATAATTTCAAACATGTAAGAAAGTTGAATTTTACAGTGAATACCCATATATACCCACTGCCTAAGTTATTTAATTAACATTTTACTATATTTGCTTTATCACACTGAGAATACATTTTAACATAAAATAAAACCATTTGATCCCAGCACTTTGATCCCAGTTTTCTTTCTGGTGGGGCACCTGGGTGGCTCAGTTGATCAGACATCCGACTCTTGATCTCAGCTCAGGTCTTGATCTCAGGGTCATGAGTTCAAGCCCCATGTTGGGCTCCACTTTGGGCATAGAGCCTACTTAAAAAAAAAAAGAAGAATTTTCTGTCTGGTAGTACAGCTACATTTTCTTTCAATGTAAGATTCAATTCAATTCTACAGATCTTTATTCTACATCTATGATAACCTGGTTATAATAGTCTCCCCCGTGGATGCCTTAAACCATGAATGGTATATATACTATGGTTTTTTTTCTTATATAGGCATACCTGTGATAAGTTTAATTTATAAATTAGGCACAATGTAAGAAACTAACAATAACAGTAAAAAACAGTTCTAACTGTGTACTCTAATAAAAGTTATGTGGGGGCGCCTGGGTGACTTAATCGTTAGGCGTCTGCCTTCATCTCAGGTCATGGTCCCAGCGTCCTGGGATCGAGCCCCACATCAGGCTGCTTGCTTCAAGGGAAGCCTGCTTCTCCCTCTCTCACTTCCCCTGCTTGTGTTCCCTCTCTCGCTGTGCCTGTCTCTTTGACAAATAAATAAATAAAATCTTAAAAAAAAAAAAAAGTTATGTGAATGCGTTCTCTCTCAAAACTTACTGTACTACTCACCCTTCTTAGGATGATGTGAGATGATGAGATGAAGTGAGATGACTCATTTAGGTGTTACAGTAGCTCAGAAGGAGAATCATCTGCCTCCAGGCCTTTGTAACCGAAACCATAAAAGGCCAAACCACAGATACAGGGGCAGGGGACGGCCCCTGTGTTTAACTGGAGGTAACACTTCTTAGGTTGCTGCAACTAAAGCCATCAAGCCAGTAACAGAAGCCCCCTGTGATCCCTCTCCGGGACACGAGTCATGAGAATGGTATTTTGCCTCTGCCTGCCCCATTTCAGGAAGCTGGAGGCCCCCTGGGTTACACAGCAGCTGTGACTTCTGTTGGGACCTATTGGAACTCGTCACATATAATAGTGTGTGCCAGGTTCTTTGGGAAGTTGGATAAAATCTCAGACTTCGCTGGAGCTGACGGTGGCTGCTCTTGATTGAATCTACAGAATAAAAAGGGCACCGAGTTGCTGCTTGGAGTGGATGCTCTGGGGCTTCACATCTATGACCCTGAGAACAGGCTGACCCCCAAGATCTCCTTCCCGTGGAACGAAATCCGAAACATCTCATACAGCGACAAGGAGGTAGGATGTGCTTCACATGCAGACCTGCCAGCAGTGCCGCTCGCGGGCTTTCCCAGTCTCTCCTCCTTGCTGTAGCAGTCCCCAGCCAGACTTCTCCTTGTTACGAGTAAAATCCTTTAATCCCCAGGCTTTGGGTTTGGGGTCGTTTTCTGTTTAAAGAGAACGGTATCAGCATCTTTTATTCAAATGGCATCGCTAAACCCCTTCTGCTGACTAACAAGAGGCTGGGGAGCTCAGCTTGTCCAGAAGAAACCCCAAAGAATAGTGAATAAACGAGAAAGTAACCTTTTCTTGTTACTTGCCTTTCTATTTCTAGTGAGAAATTCTCTTTGTATATTTAAGTTGGGGGACATTAAGCCATCTCTCAGTGTCCAGTGCTTGATACATGTGGTGGGGATATCTATCTATCTATCTATCTTATCTATCCACACAATCTATCTCTGTGTGTTTACACAGAGATAGATTGTATTACAGCGATGATACAAATAAGGCTGTCAGAACTACTTGTGAAAATCTGAGAATAATTCAGTTCGAATAACTTGGCTGAACATGCTAAATTAGAAGTCAGATATTTCAGGGACGCCTGGGTGGCTCAGTTGGTTAAGCGGCTGCCTTCGGCTCAGGTCATGATCCCAGCGTCCTGGGATCAAGTCCCACATCGGGCTCCTTGCTCGGCAGGGAGCCTGCTTCTCCCTCTGCCTCTGCCTGCCTCTCTGTCTGCCTGTGCTTGCTCTCGCTCTCTTTCACTCTCTCTGAAAAATAAATAAAGATATGCATTCATTTCTCTTTAAAAAAAAAAAAGAAGTCAGATATTTCAATGCAGAATGGTGACCTTTCCCAAACACTGTAATCTTATGTTCATTTCTTCACTCGTTTATTCTTTGTTAACTTTCAAGGAATTATCAAGCATCTGCTTTGTGTTAGGTTTTGTAGGGGAAACAAAGATGTAGGAAATCCAGTCTTAGCCCTCAGGGACGTTAGAGTCAAGCAAGGCCCTGACTGATGGTGCAGGTGATGGTGACCCAGTGCATTTCTGCTTTTCCACTCATGGGTGCTCCCACCGCAACTCTGATTCCTTCTCCCAAAAACATGCTGCAAGGGGCTGGGTTTGGGGTGTCTGTGCCGTATCAAGGAGCGGAGCTGCAGAGGAATCAGGCAAGCCGTGATCGACGAGGGGACTAGCAGGGGCTGAGCTCCATGTTCCTTGAAGTCCTGTCCCCGGGGTGGGGTGGGGGGGCTTTGGTGGTGGGGGTGCAGAGCGTGAGTCCTGAGAACACAGGGAACTGGGCAGAAGGCAGCAGGCCCGGACGGTACTCAGTGACGTATTGGCGCCCGCAGAGCTGGGAAGCCAAGTGTGGAGTGAGGAACGGTGACGGCTTGTGTGGAGAGCCCACACCAGAACAGATTTCCCATTTTCCCTTCCCTAATAGCAACTGGAGAAAGGGAACCCCAGGCTCCTGGTTTCCAGTAAGGTGGTTGAGATCTTCTCGGCCATGCTTGATGAGACAGATTGAGCTGCTTAATTCAAAACATGCTGGCTCTCGAATTTTCTATAAGTAGCCCAGAAGAGCAGCACTTAGGTATTTCTTTTTTAAAGTACTTCAGTGGAACGCTCCACGTGACTTAAAGCAGTAGGTATGCTATGGCGTGGTAGTTTTTCATCTCTAATTTCATAAAGTCTGTTTACTGCATATCCATGCATTTGTGTGCTAAAGGCTCCCAAGACACTTGTTTTTCACAGAATCCAAGGCTTAAAGTCTCCCCTAGTACAGCCTGACACAATAAACCCTAATATACCCTCTCCAGGGGCAGGGCACCATCATGTTCCATCACATCAATAACTCAGGCAGTAAGAGGACCTCAAGCTGACTTGACATAATAGGAAGTTGTCTTAGTAGTTATGCATGACAGCTGTGCTGTCAAAACAGAAATGTTGGTTTATTTTAAGTGATCCATTGATTCTTTGTGTGTGCCCCGACCCAGCACAGAGCCTGTGGTTTCCCCACTACTTGTGGTTTCCCACTGACAGCTCCCGGGGTTTGACTTCAAAGCCAAAAATTCACAAAATTCATAAATAGCTACATGGAAGCAATAGTGCTTCCAAGTTGGCTTGACCAGAAGCTAACCGAAGGATCACTTTCCTCGGTGTGCTAACTCCTCCTCAGACAAAATAATGTGCAAAAGACATCCCCAAGAATTTATCTTTGCAGATGTATTTATCTGCTTAGCACATCTTTCTCGGGAATAGGTACCCATTTTTTTCAGGGCGTCTTTGAAATCGAGGATCCAACTGGGCTGATCAGGAATGGTTGAGAACAGTGGTTGCTATTTGTTCTTAAATGTGTGTGTGGTTTTTTTTTTTAAAGATTTTATTTATTTATTTGTCAGAGAGAGTGAGCACAGGCAGACAGAGGGGCAGGCAGAGGCAGAGAGAGAAGCAGGCTCCCTGCCGAGCAAGGAGCCTGATGTGGGACTCGATCCCAGGACGCTGGGATCATGACCTGAGCCGAAGGCAGCCACTTAACCAACTGAGCCACCCAGGCATCCCAATTTGTTCTTTGTATGCTTCTGTGCCTAGCGGTCTGGTCCTGGGATCTCCTACTTCGCTACCACCCTGTCCTTACTCAGCTTTCTCTCCCCTTTGATTTTAGGACTAGTTTCCCTTTTCTACCACAGTTTGTTCTTCTTCATACTTTATTCCTTTTATTAACAGCTTTCAGCTGAGAATCCCCATGTTTAGAACCCAGAGTGATGACCTATGTGCTGCCTCATCAAACCCCAGCCTACCCCTGCCTTCCTCCCAGTCTGAGCCCATGACAGCATCTTAGTCATCAGAGAGCTAATAATGTCTCTCTCTCTCTCACACACACACACACACACACACTGCTCATTTCCTTATCTCCCCCTCATTTCTGTTGCTTGCCCTGTCCCGAATGGCCCTCCGTCTGACCTTTTAACTTCCCTCTCATACTCTTTGTGTCTGACCAGCTACCCCTCCTACTTGTGATAGGTTGATGCTGAACCCCCATGACATTTGTGATTTGTGCTGCCCAATGAGGCACTAATAGATGATGTAATTTCTCGAGTAACTGACCATCATTAGTCTGGTTCCAGCTAGGTGGTGAGCTTCCTGAAGGCAGTACTGGGCCTACAGCTCTGCAATGGGCTTCCCGTGGTTGGTTTCACGGTGGGGCCCACTGAAGGCTGGCTTTTCAGGCTCCCAAGCCTAAGAGGGTGCTGACAGCACACCTTCCAGGATCCTGGACTTCCACAGCCCCAGACTTGGTGCCCTCAGCCACTTATAATTCACCATGGTTTAGTGCCCGGGCACCAGGAAGCCAGGACAAGGGACAACAGCCTCGTGCTGGATCTTTGCCAGCTTGGTTGCTGCTTTTGTGGAATTTCCCAGTTGGTGCTCACACTCTAGGCTGTGAGACTGAAACTGTTTTCTGCTTCCTTCTTTCAGTTTACTATTAAGCCATTGGATAAGAAAATTGATGTCTTCAAGTTTAACTCCTCAAAGCTTCGTGTTAATAAGCTGGTAAGTTGAGATCCTGGTTTTTGTTACTGATAACCAGTTTTTCTGAGATACCTTTTTCTGAGCGCCTTTTTTTTTTTTTTTAAGATTTATTTATTTGTTTGACAGAGAAAGACACAGTGAGAGAGGGAACACAAGCAGGTGGAGTGGGAGAGGGAGAAGCAGGCTTCCCACTTAGCAGAGAGCCTTATATGGGGCTCGATCCCAGGACCCTGGGATCATGATCTGAGCCAAGGCAGATGCTTAACGACTGAGCCACCCAGGCACCCCCTAAGTGCCTTTTTTGAAAGAGTATGAGTAACCTCGCATGAAGTGTAGAAGGATGCATCGCCTGCTACACACTTTGCCAGTAGACCTTGAAAGACTTTTCCCTTTAGCTTAACCTAATGAGTCAAACATAGATTTTGTGATGTGGAATTTTTTTTAAAGATTTTATTTATTTATTTGACAGAGACAGTGAGAGAGGGAATATAAGCAGGGGGAATGGGAGAAGGAGAAGCAGGCTTCCCGCTGAGCAGGGAGCCTGATGTGGGCCTCGATCCCAGGACCCTGGGATCGTGACCTGAGCCAAAGGCAAACGCTTAACAACTGAGCCACTCAGGCGCCCATGATGTGAAAATTTTAAAAATCATTTTTATGGAGGTACCTTATACATATAAAAGGATAAGTATGTGTATTAGGTATATAAAAGGGGCAAAGATGAACATCTACATACCTACTACCCAGCTTTAAGAAACAGCACACTTCCAGTACTGTTAGAACCCCTCATGTTAGCATCCCACTGGCTTCCCCCACCCACCTCCCCAAGGGGGATCACCATTCCAAACTGTGTGCCTATTATTTATTCCCTTGCTTTTCCTCAGAACCTGACTTCATATATAGCAAAATGAATATACTGTTAAGTTTTGTGAACTTTTGAAATATACCGAATGCTATCAACTGTCTGTGTTCTTCTGTCACCTTTTTTCATACAATATTATTTTCTGAGGTGTATCTCTGTTGATGCTTCAAGATACGATTCCTTTATTTTCATTGTCACATAGTATTCCTTTTATGGATATGTATGTGTGTGTGTGTGTGTGTGTGTGTGTGTATGTATATGTATTTGTCATTCTCCTATTAATGAATAATTGCTTTTTACTTCTCTGCCATTTTAACCAGGCTGTTGTGAACATTCTTGTACCTGCCTCTTGCAATAGTTTCTCTAGAGAATATCTGCTTAGGAGTACAGGTCCAAGACTGTAGTGTATGTTCAAATTCAAGATTATACCATGTTGTTTTCCAAAGAAGGTGAATTAATTGGCAGATCCCACACAGTGAGTGCAACTTCCTTTTTTATATCTTCCGTGATTATCAGCCTTTAAAATTTTTTGTCACTCTTGTGAGTGTGAAATGGTATCTCAGTGCCATGTTAATGTGCATCTATTTACTAATGAAGTTAAACATCTCTTTGTATATTTTTTCACCAAGCTTATTGTCTCTTTTTTAAAATTTAAATTTAATTAATTAACATATAATTTGTTTGTAATAACATATATTTGTTTCAGGGGTACAGGTCTGTGATTCATCAGTCTTCTTTATAATACCCAGTGCTCATTACAACACATGCCCTCCCCGAGCTCATTGTCTCTTTTGTCAAGCACTTGTTTCATGTCCTTTGGTCATCATTTTCTGGGTTTTTTGTACTCTTTATTGGTTATATCTTCTCCCAGCCTGTGGCTTGTTTTCCCTCCTTTTTTAATGTCTTAATAAACAAAGAATGTTTGATTTTAATATAGACAAATACATACATCTTTTCCTTAATCCTTTGTACTGTTTGTGTCTTGTTTGACATCTTTTTTTATCCTATGATCATAAAGATATTCTTCTACATTCTCTTAAAAAATTTCAGGGGTTTAGTCTTCACATTTAAATCTTTAATCCCGGGCGCCTGGGTGGCTCAGTTGTTAAGTGTCTGCCTTGGGCTCGGGTCATGATCCCGGGGTCCTGGGATTGAGCCCCGCATCTGGCTCCCTGCTTGGTGGGAAGCCTGCTTCTCCCTCTCCCACTCCTTCTGCTTGTGTTCACTCTCTCGCAGTGTCTCTCTCTGTCAAATAAATAAAATCTTTTTAAAAATAAAAATAAATAAATGTTTAATCCTTCTGATTTTTGTGTACGGTGTAAGGGAAGGGTCCAGCTTCTTTTTCTCCACACGAATCACCTGTTGTCCCAGCCCAATCTATTGAATGAGCTTTCCTACCCTCCCTCCTCTGCAGAGCCACATCTTAACTTAGGAGAATGAGATGTGGCCAGAAGGCATGCAGAAGTGTCATCTGTTCCTCTCCTCACTTGTGATTTTTGCCCCCTGGCATCCTGGAGGCACCTCCGTTTTGCCTGTCTCCAGAGCCGAGAGCCCTGGAGACCATTAGTAGGGAGGGCCTTGGTGATTCGCTCTGTGCTTTACTTCACAGGTTTTCTGCTGACCCCAAGAGCCCTGAAACCAAGACACCTTAGGGCTAGTGAGCTGGTAGGCAGTGAAGTAAACTTCTGGCTTTAACATTGCCCCTGCTTCCAACCACAGATTCTCCAGCTCTGTATCGGGAACCATGACCTTTTTATGAGGAGAAGGAAGGCGGATTCTTTGGAAGTTCAGCAGATGAAAGCCCAGGCTAGGGAGGAGAAAGCTAGAAAGCAGGTGAGCAAGACCGTGTCTGAACCGTTGTTGCTGCTTCGTGGTCTTGGCCTGGGAGGTGAGCAGCGGTCATGGGCTGACAGGTGTTGTTCAGCCATGGGTACACCTTCTCTTATTTTATCTCTGTTGGATCTTCACTGGCTGATGCCCAGCCAATGGGGTGTCTGCTCTGAAATGAGGAATAAATTCCGACGGCATATGTAAAAGAAACATCTGTAGTTACTTCCCCGCTTAAGTAAGTGAAGTGTGATTAATACAGGCTTGGGAAGGGATAGGCAAGCCTGTGTCCATCCGCCTGTCCATCCATCCATCCGTCTGTCCGTCCATCCATCCATCCATCCGTCTGTCCGTCCGTCCATCCATCCATCCGTCTGTCCGTCCGTCCATCCATCCATCCACCTACCCATAGTCTGTCCACCTAGCTAGCTTGCTTGCTTTCTGCCTGCCTGTCTCCTTTGCCCAGCCTTGTCCTTTTCTAATTAACTGGTGATAGGATGCACGGCAGCGTCTCGTGCTTGCTGAGGGAATGCTAATTAGACTCCAGCCCCACTTCCCTGCCACAGGTTAGCCCGGGCAGCATGTTGCCCATGGTGGGAGGTGCTGGGAGTGCTTATCAGCAGACTGGACAGTCTGCACCATTGTTTTCTACTCACAAATCATGTCGACTCACCGAAATCCACACAACTAATCTGAGCCTCACTGCTGAGACTATCCACTGTGCTTTTGGACCAACTCCTAGACAGAGTAGCAGCAGCTGCAGTCAGCTGCCCTCAGGGCTTGTAGGCTCAGAGGTGTGATTAGTCTGTGTGCAGCTCTCTGATGTGGGGACTCCGGTGAGGCTGGCTCCCTGCCCTGAGATTTGGAACGAAATGCCCAGTTTGAGCCAGCATGCCTTCAGCGCTCCATCCCTTTGCTCTCTCAGATGGCAGACTGTTTGGGCTGCTTTGGGGGCCATGGTGGTGGAGTGGGTTTTCTTGGACAAAGCAATACTCCTGAGCCAGCATGGGTCTAAGTGGCAACTTCAAGAAGAGCCTTCTTTGACCTCTTTTCAGACGAGCAAAGCTTACAAGTGAGAGATCTGAAAACGGCAATGAGTGCGAAAGCCTCAGAGCTGTTGGCAGAGAATAGAATGCACACGGCCCAGGCCTGCACTGCTTGTAGAACACCAGAGACATATCCCTGGCATCTGGCAGCCACAGGCCAGGGGCTTCATGGCCCAGTGAATAGATGCAGACCTTGGAGCCAGATGGGAAACTTAGTATGTGACATTAGTAAATGACTTCCCTCACAGACCTCAGTTTTCCCGTCTGTCCAGTGGAGCTAATGGTACGTCTTCTCTGTCTCAGATCAGAGGACCATTTCCCCTGAAAGCCTTTGCGGACTGAAACGACCTTATAGGCAGGAGGCCCCTTATTAGTGGGTGGCGGTCTCAGGGAAAGTGCAGTGCTAGGAACAGAAGGTCGTTTCCTGGTATTTTTTCAAGTGAAGAATAATGGAGGTACAGTAATCTACCTAATGGAAATTATAATGCAGTGGAAATTAGGGAAAAAAAAATTGGCCAAGCTTCTCATTGATCTGCAAGAGGAAAGTTGGAGAAGAATTTACAGTATTTTATTGCTGTCTTTGCATTATTCCTTCAAGGCCCAACGCCCTTTTTTTGGCTCAGTGTTTAGAAAAGGCAGCAGTCTGAAAAATCTTGTGTTTGGGAGAAGATTGAAGCAAGAAGTAATTAAATGTGCTCTATTTAAGGAAGAAAATAGTGCTGTGGTCACTTCTGGCTTCTGCTTTCTGAACTCAGTTAATACCCTACGATCACAGAGAATAGCACTTGTCCTGTGCTTGTTCCCCTTATTAAGCTCTGCATGTGGCCCAATTAATACAGTGATCCAGAAGGCATGGGAGGCGGCAGTGGCTTTGTACTGGTGCCCTAAGGATGGGATTGGGGGAGGTTGCTGAGTTCCCTGCTCGGCTCCCTCCTGTCGCAATCCTGGCCAGGAGCTGCCTCTGCATGAGGCTGGGCCCCTGTATGGTGGCGTTGCAGCTTCCCCACCGTGACACAGTGTGAACTCCCGATGTCTCCCATAGAACCGTTCCATCTTCTCTGTGGGTCAGTGGCAGGAGCGACTGGGGAGGAAATTAGAGATATGGGAGGGGTCCGTGTGGAAGAGAAATGGAGAAGTGGCTCTTCCAGCCAGAAGTGAGCAGTGTGTTTTTGGGGCTCTGTCTCAGGGAGAAGGAACCTGCATTGTGTCCTGTCAGCCGCAGGGCAGAGCCACGTGAGGTCTCCCAACAAAAAGGGATATTGGCAGGGTGGCCATTTCAGCACACAGTGCGGAAGAATGGTGCCTTCGATCCCGGTACACTTGGCAGGGCTCGCCTTTTTATTGTTGTGTTTGTTCTCTCACCTCTAGACGTTTTTCCAAGGGACACAGCCTTTGATCCTACAGCTGGTTTCGAAGGACAAAGGGTGGCGGGTGACAAGAATGACACTGGCAACCTAAAGTAAAGGGGAGAAAAGAGGGTCTCCTTGGGGGACTCTGGACACTGGGCATTCTCAGGCCCCCGTGGCACTGCAGGCCATGGGCCCCGTGACTCAGTGGCCACTGTCATTGGCCCTCAGATGGAGCGGCAGCGCCTTGCTCGAGAGAAGCAGATGAGGGAGGAGGCAGAGCGCACGAGGGACGAGCTGGAGAGGAGGCTGCTGCAGATGAAAGAAGAGGCAACAATGGCCAACGAAGCTCTGGTGATTGCTTTGGGGGTCTGGGCCACTGGAGACTACATGGGGACTCGAGTGGGTTTAGGAAGTTAAGCCTCCCAAAGACCACAGATTAGTAACATATGCTTTGACATTTCAGCTAAAAAACAAAAAGCAAAAACAAACAAACAAACAAACAAAAAGCCAGTGCCTTTCTTTCCACCTGAGTTGGCGGAGGCGGACTGGTGAAGTTCATGTGCGGCCAAGCCCCACTTTGACGGGGCTCGCCTTTAAAGCAGGGCTTCTCAGGGCGCCTAGGTGGCTCAGTGGTTTAAAGCCTCTGCCTTCGGCTCTGCTCAGGTCATGATCCCAGGATCCTGGAATTGAGCCCCTCATTGGGCTGTCTGCTCAGCAGGGAGCCTGCTCCCCCCCCCCCGCCACCACCCCACTGCCTGCCTAATTGTGACCTCTGTCTGTCAAATAAATAAAATCGTTTTTAAAAAATAAAAATTTAAAAAAGCGGGGCTTCTCAGCTGGTACTGAGGGCAGATCACCCTTTATGGTGGGAGCTGTCCAGTGGCTCGGAGGATGTTTAGCAGTGTCCCTGACCCCTACCCGCTAGATGCCAGTAGCACCCCTCCCCCACCACTTTCGACAATCAAAAATGCCTCCAGACGTTGTTACCTGTCTCCCAGGGGAGCAGTCTCCGCTGGTTTGAACCACTGATTTAAAAGGAAAAAACAAGGTAAAGTTGGTTTTCTTCCTCATACAGCATATGCCTCAGCTCAAGTGGACACTCTGGCGCTTTCTTCTTGCTCCCTGTGGGCAGAACCTGAAGAACCTTTCCAAACAGTTGAGGGTGTGGCTTGTCATCCCGTGCCCAAGTGTCCTCTGACGGGACATTCAGTGGCAAGGCCATGGTTCTCGCTGACCTGAATGTCTGAGGCCACATCTGGGGGGGGGATGAGGGGTACATGGTCCCCGTCTCAGCTGACAGTGTTCTTCTCCAGATGCGGTCTGAGGAGACAGCCGACCTGTTGGCAGAAAAGGCCCAAATCACAGAGGAGGAGGCCAAACTCCTGGCACAGAAGGCTGCAGAGGCTGAACAGGAAATGCAGCGCATTAAGGCCACAGCCATTCGGACAGAGGAGGAGAAGCGCCTGATGGAGCAGAAGGTGCTGGAGGCCGAGGTGCTGGCGCTGAAGATGGCCGAGGAGTCAGAGAGGAGGTGAGAGGTCTGGAGTCTTGGGCCCCAGGGCTTAGGCGAAGGCCCATCCAATCATGCAGAGCTTGACTGTACTTGTCCGCAAGCCACTTCTCCATCTTCTGGGGCAGGGGGGAGGCTCCTCCCTTGACAGGTTGGTGAGAACTGGTACTTAAGCCGATGTAGGGTTTGGGGGCTGGAATTAGTGAAAAGGCTCAGGAGCACAGTTCTCTTGTTGAGTGGACCTCTGGTCATGCTTGGGCCTGTGATAAACCGCCGTCCCTCTGATAGCCGTGTTGGCAGGAAAGCCATCAAGCATGGCCACCGGCTGCTTTCAGCTGAGGAGCTGTAAGGAGGCTCTTCTTACTTTAAAAAAATGTGGTACTTTCCCCTTTTCATTTAGGGGACATGTGAGGAGACAACAGCTATTAACCTTTTCACGAAGTAAGGAGGAACCCGCTTCCCTGCAGCCCTTCTTGGTGCTAAGGCTCCTGAGGCAGATAGGAGGGGAGGGCCAGGATCCTCTTTGTGGCCAGCTCACGACCAGGCTGAAGGATGGAACTGTAGTCTCCACTTCCCAAAGACTATTCTAGGCTCAGGATTGTTCTGGCCCTGCTGTCTTCAGATAAACACTGGCACATTCCCCACAGTGTTTGGCTCTGTTGATTCAGAACACTTGAATTTGGCTTTTTGCTACCAAGGTGCATTCACTACAGTTTCCTCTCCACTTTTTGCATGTCATTCTGGGAATATGGTTCTTGGTTTCCTGCCCTGTCTCGGGCCACTGTCTTTCTGTGTGCAGGTCACTTCCCCGCTGATGGATGCATGTTGGGCCGGGCCCCCTGGGTCCTGTGTCTTGCAGGGTGAGGTGTGAGGCCTTCAGCGTTGGTGCTCATCGTCTTGCCTGAGGTTGGCCCCAGGCCTGCAGGTGTTTTACTTAGGGGCTGTGAAGAATCAGTTCTCTCCCATCCTGCCCTTCAGAATCCAATATAAGACCTCTGATCCACTGTACTGTACCTCTGCCCAGCCCACTCTCGCCCAGAAGTGAAGCAGAGGAAGCTGCCAGCTCCTCCCCCACTTTTCCTCCCCCTCCGCCAACTGCAAAGGTTTGAACTTGACTCCTGCCCACTGGCTTCCCTGCTCTTCTGGTTTAGATTTATTGTTGCAGTGAACAGAACTCAGGAATGTTGTCCTTGCTTCGGAAGTTATGATTTTCACATAAATGCTCCCACAGCCACTGGCCTTGTTTGCCTGATCTGGTGCTATCCTCAGAGTTAACCCACGACCTTCCTTTCCAGGGGGATAGTGGGGCAGAGGGCTCGCTCTCTGCCACCTGTCGCCTTCATGGAGCTGACTGGCTCCTCCTTTCTTTTCAGGGCTAAGGAGGCTGATCAGCTGAAGCAGGACCTGCAGGAAGCCCGCGAGGCAGAGCGAAGAGCCAAGCAAAAGCTCCTGGAAATCACCACCAAGCCCACATACCCGGTGAGCCTGGCTAGGGGCTGCCGGCATGGAGCTGCTGCAGACCTCACAGCTCTCCCTTCCCTCCCAGCCCTTCCGCTCTCCTGCTTCCCCGGGTTTCCCGGGTGGGGCTATGGCAGAGTGAGTGCTGCTGCGGGCCTGCAGCTGGGGACTGGATAGGATGCCTGGTCTGCCATCTGGCCTTGTACAATTCACCTGTCCGGTTACCTAGATAACAGGCAGCAGGACCTTTCCCAGCTCTGAAATGTTTTTCTTATTCTAAGTAGAGGATAGCCTCTGGATGCCAAGCTGCATGTAACCTTCAGCTACCTGTGTATACCATGTATCATCATTGTCATTCTGGGCAGGGGTACCCCATGTACCTCAGAATGAACGATTGCCATGTAAAAACAAGCTTCCATACTCAGGTTTGAGACAAGGAGGCAGACTTCAATTAAACAGGGCCACACAGTGAATAGAGAAGTCTCTTCCCTGCCCTTCCTCTGTGCATTCAGTTCAGTAAATTGTTCTGTTCCATGTAATACCAGGCAGATGCTCAGTCTGTACCCAGACAGGGTGCATAGGGGCCTGGAGGAGAATGTAGCCCAGCCTGCAGGGGCAGGAGAGGTGTAGGGTGGCACCTGGGCGGGCTCTTAGAGGGGAAGTCAGAACAAGCTAGGTGGGCAAGAGACTGGGGGGTTTTTGCAGCCACCGCACAGGTGTGCGCGTGTAACCCACAGGCACAAACACACGCACTGCCCACTCGTATGGCATAGGCAGTGACAAGGTACACAGGCACATCGACTGAAGTAGCCCAGGATTTGAGGTAGAGGGAAATGTGAGCAGTGTGCTCTTGTCATCTGTTATGGTTCTCTAGGACACCCCAAGCCAGCCATTCCTTATTCTGTCTCGCGGCCCGGTGGTTGAGTGGGCCGATGGTCCTGCTGCAGGATCTCTGCCACTGTCTGGGTTGGGCACCTAAGATGTGTGTGGTTCCTGGAGGGGGGTTCCTGGCTGGCTCAGTCGGTAGAGCATGCAACTCTTGATCTCGCCATGGCGAGTTCGAGTCACACGTTGGGTGTAGAGATCACTCAAAAATAAAATCTTTAAAAATATAGAAATAAATAAAACAACGCACACTGGAGCAAACTTTATACACTCTTCACACAGTAAATAAGTAAGTCATGGAGGAGTTCATATCAGTCTTTTAATCATATTTCATGGAACGGATGGATTGTAATTCATTTAAGCAATCCCCTGTGGATGGGTATTTAGTCTGTTTTCTTCTACAGTGAACAAAACTGCAGAAAATACCCCTGAGCACAAGTCTTCACACATACGGTGAATATACTGGTAGAATAAATGCTCATAAATAGAGCCGTGGGGTCAGGTTTTCCATCTAGATCCTCCCCACAGAGGTCATACCAGTGTCTGTTCTCACCCACAGTGCAGCACTCAGCCCCCACCTTTTCGGAAATTTTGATGGGCTATAGTGTACATACAGAGAAGTGCCCAGATTATAAGTGTACAGCTTGATGAATTCTCACAAACTCAACACACCCATGCACCCAGCACCCAAATCAGAAAACAGAACGTTCTAGTACCCCAGAAGCCCCCTCTCAGCACCACCTTCAACGCCCACGCAGACAGTCTGCCTCAGGCCTTGTCATCGTCTCAGATGAGTGCTTGGGGCCTCTCGCCTTTCCCAGATGCCATCCCAGACTCAGCCAAGGAGCCAAGGGTGAAGAGAGAGGCAGATCCTTCCTGCCCTTAGGAAACTTGCCAACAGTGAAGAAGAAGACACAGCCAAAAGGGATTTTTTTTTACAGGGCGGAGTTAGGGAAGTGCCCTGACAGAACCAGAAACACAATGTTAACTCATAGCAGAGAGTTGCCATCTGGCCAAGAGGGATCTAGAAAGGCTTTGGTGAAAAATCCTGGTATTTGAGAAGGGTCTTGAAAGAGAGATGGCATATAGGGAGAGCAGTGGTTTAAGCAAAGTAACAGAAATGGTACTGTTCACCACGTTTTGTTAGGGCAAACGGTTCCTAGAAAAAAGCTAGACTAGATTGGGGCCATATTTGAGATGACCCTTTGTTTTGGGATTAGAAAGTCCTCACATCTAATCTCTTCATCCTCTGCTTCAAGCCCTCCTCTGTCTCCATCTGAACCCAAGCCCCTCAGCATGCAGGGTAGCTCCTTAGGGTCGGGTCCTGGTCTCCCAACCACATTCTCGCCAAGCCTTCTCTGCGCTGCCCAGTTCCATGCCTCTTGCCGGGCAGGCCTTTTCCTCTGGCACATCATCTGGTGCCAGCAGAAGCAGCGTCTCTTCTAGCAATCCTTCCCCAGCTCCCTTGGCCACTGTTTACTCTCTGGCTACAGCATCTCTCTTACCTAACCATGATGGTCTATGAGCACCTCTGTTTACTGGATAATACTTCCAGCTGTTCCAAGTTAGGGAATCTGTCTTGTTCTCTACATCTCCAGCTCCTAGCCCAGGGCCCGGGGTCTTCCTCAACGAAGAAGTGAGTAGGAGTTTGTGTTTAATTTGGCTGAACACGAAGAGCTGTTAAAGGTTTGAGGGGAGAGGAATGGAATGATTACCTGGATTTGAGATCTTTGGGGTCTATCATCTGGCAGCAGCCAACATGGGTAGATTGGAGGAGGAGAGTCTACGGCCATACCACCCTGAACACGCCCAATCTCGTCTGATCTCGGAAGCTAAGCAGGGTGGGGCCTGGTTAGTACTTGGATGGGAGATTGGAGGAGGAGAAATGAGTGACAGTGGTGATGTGAGGCCACGGTGGTGCTGGGTGGGAGGCAGGAACCGAGCTGTGCCTGTTGCCTCTGTGGCTACTGGAGGGGGATGGATAACATAGCAGTGGCCCGGCCCTCCTAACTGGAGATTTCTCATTCATAGCCCATGAACCCAATTCCAGCACCACTGCCTCCTGATATACCAAGCTTCAACCTCATTGGTGACAGCCTGTCTTTCGACTTCAAGGATACTGACATGAAGCGGCTTTCCATGGAGATAGAGAAAGAAAAGTACGTAGTCCCCCTGACCTGGTACCCTCCCCAGCTAGAGTGGGGCCATCTGGACCTGGAGAATGTGGGGGGTCACCACAGGAGCCTGTCACTAGCCCTGCAGGGGTTGCTCTGTTCCCACCCTCTGAAGGAAGAATTTCCTCATCAGAAGTGAAGGACATCACACCAGCATTCAGTCTTGCAGGCTAACAATAATGCTTGATTGGTGACCTGGAGTTTATGGCAGCTTGAAACCTCATCTAGAGTCAGGGACCTCCGAGTCAGTCATACTGCTGTTCGCACAGAGATAGAGCCCGTGATAATGTCCGAACATGGGAACAGAACAGGTTTCCTGGTTGTCTTCTCTGGTGGTTGAGACTGGCGCGGGCGGCACTTCCCGGGTCTAAAATGAGGGTTAGGGAAGAGACTCAGATTCAAGGCCGAGGAAAGCAAACATCTGGGTCAGGCTAGCCCTGCTGTTTGGGGCAGCCCCGAGCTGAGCCCTGTTCGTAGCAGCTTCTGCTGTGCGCTCCTCCTTCCTTTCCCGGTTGGTGGAACCAAGGCAAGCAAGGAGTCTCGCTGCAGAAGAAATCCGGCTGCAGTCCCCCCAGTTCCCAACCGTAGGTAAATTGGCAACTTGTGCCATGGCCTGCTGGAGAACCATGTACAGAGTGCCTGGGTGGCGGGGCTTTCTAGCATTGTCTCATTTCATTCCTGCTAACGAACATCAAGCTGATATCAGAGGTGGGTTTTAGTCTGACTTTTATAAATGAGATCTACAGCGTTTAATGAGCTCACCCAGCATCACACGGCTGGTGAGGGGCAGAACGAGGATTCAGCTCCAAGCCCGTGTGAGGCTCTCACCTTGTCCGGTATCCTTGGGCTCGCTCTCTTGGGACAGTGTCTCCTTGGAGCCCAGGCTGAGCAGCCACAGCCTCTTTATCTGTGGTATCTGCTGTCCGAGTTGCCCTTCCAGCCTTTCTCCACTGATCAGGCACAGTGAGCATTTCGTGGTTGTGACCAGAGTGAGGCTACATTCTGTGCTGAGTCTTGCTTTTTTATACTTTGTGTTTTCTTATTACCTGTGCACATGACAGACTCCACATACCAGCCATGGGCATCGCTACAGAAAGTTCCTGGTGTTTGTGTTGCATGGTTCGCCCGATGTCCTTGAAGGCAGACACTCTGAGGATGATTTCCAAATTGTCACCTTCACAGATACAGAGTATCTACTCACAGGCAATGGCGGGAATCCTTTTCTTCCTGGGGTTGCACCCTGTTTAGATGACATCGCAGAACAAGTAGAGATGTGGCCAGGGCCTATCTGAAGAGGTCACTTGAATAGAATCACTTATCGGAGCAGGACTGAGGAAATTGTCTTGGATGTCAGGAGTGCTGATTCATGTGTCATTGCTTGTGCAGAACTCAAAGCTGTTTGCAGTCATGAGTATTTGTAAAGAAGACTTTGTGAGAGTTTACCAGGGGCCTTTCCTATACTTGCTTTTACTTAATTCTGACCATAGCTCTGTGAGCATTACCCCGAGGAAACAGATTCAGACCTGTTACGTGACGGGCCCAGGCTCCCCCAGCCTGGGAGTGGCTGGGCAGAGACATAGACCCTGGGCTGCATGGGACCCTGGATCCCATGTCTCAGGGCCACCAAAAGCTGTGACACACACTGTCCTCTTGCCGACAGAGTGGAGTACATGGAGAAGAGCAAGCATTTGCAGGAGCAGCTCAATGAACTCAAGACTGAGATCGAGGCCCTGAAACTCAAAGAGAGGGAGACAGCCTTGGATATTCTGCACAACGAGAACTCCGACCGGGGTGGTACCAGCAGCAAGCACAATACCATCAAAAAGGTATCAAGTCTCCAGTCCTTTGCTGATCAGGATGGTTGTTAATGAAATGTGAAGTTGGCATCTGGTTTCCTGAGCAGCTGAGTCATTAGACTGTTATCATTTTGTATATGTACTTAGTTGAAATTTTTTAACTCATGCCAGAAAGGGAATTTAATCCACCAATGACTGTGAACCCATTGGCTTGATGGAAGGGGAGCCTGTGTTAAAAGCTCAGATGAAATGAATCGCTGTTGCTAGACGGGTTTTGATCCGTCATTTAGCAGTAAAGTGATTCTGTCTTTTAAGCCAAGGGGAGCTCTGCCCAGGGAGCTGGCTTACTTCTTGAGAAAGCAAAACGAAACGGAGGCTGTTGAGAATGGTCTTTTTGGGTTTTTAAATGCAAGGACTATAAAAAAAATTCTGTTCTTGCTTTAAAGAAACCAAATCCTGATTTTTTTTTTAAGATTTTATTTATTTATTTGACAGACAGAGATCACAAGTAGGCAGAGAGGCAGGCAGATAGAGAGGGGGAAGCAGGCTCCCCACTGAGCAGAGCACCCTGTGCGGGGCTCGATCCCCCCTGGGATCATGACCTGAGCCGAAGGCAGAGGCTGTAACCCACTGAGCCACCCAGGCACCCCCCAAATCCTGAATTTTTAACGTTTTTTCATACTTAACACGGAACTGTCTAGAAGAACCTTAATGTTTTAAAAGATGAGACTTCATTTATGTTGCTAGCAGTTTCAGATTGTTCTCTACTGGTATTTTGAGCTTTCAACATTTTAGAGAAGGTTACATCCCATATACATGTCAGCTCAAGAGTGTACTTCTCTCACATTGGGCAAAGCAGAAATGGTCTGTCCTACTAGTCACCTGCTCCTGACTGATAGCCCAGGGTCAGGCACATGCCTGTAAAAGAGGTGTCATTAAGATCAGACTGTTCATTCAGTTTTGATCATGATGGTTTAGATAGGTTTTTTATTCTTTACCTTAGTCTTTAAAGTGGTGTCCCAGGTTAAGGAGTATCTGTTGTTGTTGTTTAGATTTTATTTAAAAAAAAAAGATTTTATTTTTTTATTAAAGAGAGAGGATCAAGAGAGAGCATGAGTAGGGGCTGAGAAGAGGGAGTAGCAGGCTTCCCACTGAGCAGGGAGCCTGCGGTGGGGCTTGATCCCAGGACTCCGGTATCAAGACCTGAGCCAAAGGCGGATGCTTAACCGACTGAACCACCCAGGCGCCCCAGGAGTATCTGTTTTCAGTAGTTGAGCTGTATCTGAAAATTCCCAAGGGCTCCGTACCTCCCTGCCATTGTCGATGGGTACAGTCAGGAGCCCGGAATTCTCTCTCCAAATTCCAGTCTAGTATTGGCACCCGGTAGAGAATTCCTCTTACTAGCATAACCGAAAAGGAAAGACTATACCCCAGTGCACATTCTGCTTTCCTCTGCTCCCATCATTTACTAGGTTTCCCTTCTGAAATGAAATTATTAAACACTTAGCAGAAGGAGAGGTCAAGTGAGGCCTCATCCAGGGAGCCAAGAGGTAAAATGACCCCTGGGCCAGTGAGCCAGTCCGCCTTGAAGGAGCTACCCTAGCACCGCCCCCTCCCCAGCCCTCAGTTCCCCATCTGGGCACCCGAAGTAGTCTCATCTTCGCAGCTGCAGTGGTGAGCTGGGCCCTCAGCCACGGGAACCTGGAGTGCTGAAAGCCGAAGAGACCTGTTTCCCAGCCATAAAAACAAACAAATGAAGTCACTTGTCACAATTTCAGGCCTGTCTGAGCATTTTGCAAATGGCACATGTGGCATTGTTGATATCACAGGGTATGTTTTTGTTTTTCTTCATTTTATTTTGCTGGTTTAGCCTCAAGCCCAAGGCAGAAGACCTATCTGCATTTGAGCCCTCAAAGTAGGTTATTCCCAGGTACTCTGTATGTGGTGATGGTACTACCCTCTGTGATACTAACCCGTGCATGAGCTTGCCTGTCTCTGTCCCTGGGCCATGCCGAGCCCTCCCGAGGGCAGGTGGTACCTGGGTACTGGCCGCAGCATGCTTTGAGTCTGAGAGCAGCGTCCACCCTGTGGGGCCAGACCAGCCTCCGGGGGTCCAGAAGGCTGCCTCGTTCTGAAGAGCATGTCATGGGGCTGTAGGACCAGCTGTTCTTCACATCTCGTGTTATCGTTGGGCTGGGGATGGCCGTGGCTTCTTGTCCAGTGAGGTCTGTCTCAAAGTCCTTTGTCTCAGTGGTGTAGTCCTTAGACAAATAGCCCGAGCATGGAAACGGGATAAATTGGGGCGTCTTTAACTCCAAATCAAGACCTTTCATGTGGTGACAGTTTCCGAAGACCCATGGTCATAGCCGGCCACTTCTGGTGGTGGAATGAAGGGGCTTCCCGCACTCCCTCGTTTTCCGTTAGAGCCTCCCCTTTCTGTACACATCCTCTTTCTTTCCAAGTCAAGCAAACCACCAACACAGCGGTCTGATCTGTAGTCCATCTAAGTGGACCGTCTGTCCGTCGGCACCATAAAGGCCATCTCTGCTTCAGCTCTGCCCTAGCCTGGGGTAGAGCTGTGGCCAGCACGAACTCACGTTGGGACAGCCACCAGCACCCAGCACATGAGCAGAGTCAGTGGTTGTTGAGTGAATTAGTGGAATTCTGCTGCTTTCCTTCTGCAGTGCGTCATCATCCTCCCAACATGCTCGGCAGTGGGGAGCATTTTAGTGCCCAAAATAACATAACACCCTCCCTGTGCTCCTGATTCCCAGCGGTATGAAAGCCAGTGAGCCCACTGACACCCGATGGTCATGTAGGACATGTCCTTTGGTGTCCTCAGCACAGTTTCTGCCATTAGAATAAAATAAGCTCATTGGAAGCTTTCTACCAAAAACCAAGATCTGGCATAAGATGGATCTTATTTGCGGTTATTATCCAAGCAAGAGAGGTTCGCTATTAAAGTCCCAGGTGGATCGCATTACAAGATGGATTCTATCTGTCAGTGGCTCCAAGAACCCATAGCCTGAACCCCGACTTGTGTGTGATGCTTTGAGTCAGCAGGCTCCTATTTCTTTGGCTTTCATACCACACGTTGGCATCAAATACCCCAACACCAAGCAGTGCATGTTCTGAGCAGGGCGGTATGACCGAACCCCAGAATTAGGCAGGCCTGGGGGATCATCTGTTCCCATGACCCCATGGTGCCCAGAAGACCATGGGGTGGATCCACTATGGTTTCCTGGACTTTGTGGCTGGCACCGGGCCCAGCAGAAAGCCCCTCTTTGTCTCAGCCCGTGCTCTCAGCTATACCTGCATATGACCCTACCATTCCACCTTGAGACGATTTCATCTTCTTTCTGTAATGATTCAGAACAATTAGATTCTTCAGGGGCCTGATTTTGACCGTAAGTTCTCACTGAGCTCTTATTATAGACAAATGAGGTTTGATTTGTAGTCAAATTTGTACTGCTCCTAGGACATTGACTGAAGCCTTTTTTAAAGAAAACATCTTGATGTGAACTTGTTTTCAAAGCAGGCTGCCGTGTTCCAGTTAATCAAGGATTCTGATTACTCGAGGGTTAATAAAAGCATGGACTTGGCTTTTAATACAGCTGGACTTACTTCAGGATCGCTAGATGAAATAATGGAGTTTTTGCTACACCTGAAGTTTGATACCCTTTCCATTGCCTGGACTTCGGTAGTCCCTGGGGCCAGTGACCACGCTTGCCGAGCAGCCACCTGCCTGTGCGGGGGTAGCTCTGGGGTCGTGCCTGCTCCCATCTGGGCCAAAGTGAGCCTAACTGAAGAGAAATACCACGGTGGGCTTTGGAAGTGAGGCCACCGAGAATGTAAAGGGCAAAGCTCCATCTGCAAAGTCCGGGATGAGATATGGGAAGGCTGGTGGTGAACTAGAGAGTTTCAGTCCTGAGTATTGGTTCAAAGCAGCCTGCCCTGCTTTTTGCTTTGTTTTTAACGTTTTCTGATCATTGATTTCTTCAAGAAAAGAATGGGTCTGCCTACCTACCTACTGTGATCCGGGCACGTTCTTCCTCCTCCTCCTCGCCTTCAGTGCTCTTCTGCCTGACTGTGAGGCTTCTGTGTGTGACACTGTCTGCGCAGTACCCTCGGGGGTGCTGATTTCCAGGGGTTTACCCGTTGGTTCAGGGGTTACCATGTTTCCTTAGAAATGCCAAGAGGCTGTCTGGTCTGGTTAACTGAGCTTACCACTGCTTTGCCACTTACTTTCTCCATAATTCTTACTTTCTCTCAAAGCCCAGTGTCCTCACCTACTATAAAAAGTGAATGAGGGGCGCCTGGGTGGCTCAGTGGGTTAAAGCCGCTGCCTTCAGCTCTGGTCATGATCCCAGGGTCGTGGGATCGAGCCCCGCATCTGGCTCTCTGCTCTGCAGACAGCCTGCTTCCTTCTCTCTCTCTCTGCCTCTCTGCCTACTTGTGATCTCTGTCTATCAAATAAATAAATAAAATCTTTAAAAAAAAAAAAAAAGTGAATGAAACAGTCCTTAACCCCCAGGATTATTTTGAGCAGTAAATGAGGTAATACACAGGAAATAGCTCACCATAAGACTTCAGCAATTAATTTCCATGTGTTTGGAGGTAAAAACTTAGAAAAAGCCAGAATTAACTTCCCTGGTTTTTTACTATCTGATTTGAGTTTGCAAGGGTGTATTTTGCCCCTCCTGCTAATCTTAACTCCCCACATTTTCCCCTGATTGACAATCAGTGCAGTTGGTTTAGCATTTACGCGTGACCCAGAGTGGCACGTAGTGAGCAAAAGCCGTCCCCTGCCCGGACCGAGATTCATTTCATTCTCAAGGAGAGCGACAGTGACATATTCCTGGCCTCTGGGTCTTGCGAGTGAGGGAGTGAGGTCTAGCAGTGAGACTGGGGTGAGGGGGACACAGGTGGCATGGGCTTCAGAGCCACAGTGTTAATGAGGTGAGCAGTGGCCAGCTGTGCTGCACACTTGGGAGGCGAAAATGCAATCCGGGAGCTTGCACACTTCAGGGTCTTGCTTTCATCTCCTCTCAAGGGACAGGTTTCACTCCACTGATCCTGAGCCGATCTGAGTGCCCGCAGACTTGTCATCAGTTTTGTGCCCCCGATCTCCAAGGAAGCACGGGATTTCAAAGGAAATCGACAGATGAGAATCATGGGAGTCATGGAGCTTAGAATGCTTGTTTTATTAGTAAATGGTTTGAGCCTTCAAGGTCTAGCTGTGGTTTGCGCTGGTGGAGGAGCAGGAGTGAGAAGCCCTGATAGTACTCTGAAGCCATAGCTGCCTCTTGAATCAGGAAGACATAAAAATCCAATGTCATCTTCAATTTGCACGGACTCCCCTTGGAGACGCAGGGCTGGTGAAGTGAAGTAGAACACTTAAAACACCCAGGGAAGTGATAAATCACAGGGCAAGACTGCGTATGCGTGGAAGGCGTCTCCCACAATTAAAACAAATGGCCAGAGCCTCCCTGGTGACCTCTGGTCAGCCACCTCTGAACAGTTTCTTTTGCTGGTGTGTGGCTCATGCGTTCAGCCCTTCTGTGACCAAGGTCGCTCAAGCAGAGTGGCTCCGCCTGCTTTGCAGACTGGGCCCTGACCTTTGCAGCATCCTCCGCCCTGACATAAGAGGCAGCGCACTGGCTCCCCAGCTCCAGAACCTTCTATTGTTGCTGTTGTTGAAAGGCGGCAGAGGCTGGAGCAGGGCAGGAGAAGAAAGGGGGGTGGTGCAGGGTGGAAGCAAGTATTAGCAAGGCGCAGCAGCACTGCAGGTGTGGATAGAAAACACATGGAAGAGAGGGCAGTGGCGAACTCCTCCTCACTCTGGGGGAAGCCCAGGGAAGGCGTTGGGAAGCATGGCCTGGTCTCAGGGAATGTGGTCTCCCTGGATGCGGCGCTGGGGCTCCCCACCCTGAGGGCCACTCCTACCTCATACATGCACCAGCTAGATGTCCACGGGCTTCTCCACTGGGGTGGGCTTACTGTTCTCTTGCTTGTTTCTGGTAGCTCTCTAGGTAAAAGGTTCTGTCAGCCTCTCTTCCAAAAGACCATGACCTAGTTCCTCTTTTTGGTTGGGAGACTTTACCCCGTCAAGTAGTTGCCCTTTGGGGAGGCGTTAAGGAGCCTACAAAACCTGCTTTGCCCTCCTAGGATATTTTACAACCGTTTGGAAGTGCCTGAGGACATTATTGGGCCTTATTTGATGCAGTAAAACATCCCATTTGGTCGCTCAGCACTGGAGATGTGTTTCAGTGCAGCTCTCTTCCAGCACCTGATTTGTTACTGCAACAGTGGGAGGGAAGAGATGGGATGCAAACTCATTCTGCGGGCTGGAGGTTCTGTTCTTACAATCCTTGCCGCGATTTCCCTTCTGATAGTAGCGATTTGAAAGTGACATCAGGATATCTGCACCTTCTTGCAGAGGTACTCAGCGCTCAGAGTATGCCGTAGCTGTGAGTTAGCCTCTACCTGCTCAGTGAGGTCAATCAGGCTGGTTAGTCCATTTTCCAGGCAGAGGAACGGGGTAGCAAAGGGCCCTGCCAGCATCACACAGGCAGCTCAAGACACAGGCACACATCAGTTTCCAGGCATCTTCCTGCTTTAGGTCCCTAAAGGATTAGTGTACGAAAGAGGCCCTCGGGATTTTCCCTGGCCAATTTCTCTCCAGAGCAGATGAAGAAGCTAATAGCAAATTGAATGAATGTGTTAATTGGGATGGACTTGGCCTTTCATCCCACCCCTGCTTAGGGGTAAGTGTGCGCACAGCTCTCTCACTGTGCACATCGCCAGATGGCATCTGGGTGCAAGCCGTCACTAGCAAGATGGCAGAAATGCTCAGTCTGGCCACCTTACAGCAACTGTCCCCTTTCCCTGGCCCTGCCCCCTCGGCTCTGATTTGGAAAGGGGAATGTTGATTACACCCGAAACCAAAGATTATGTTGGAATTTGCCGCTGCTGGATTTGGCTGTCACCTTTCTGCTCCAGAGTTGGCTCTCTCCTGGAGGATCCCAGCGCCAGAGAATCTGCATGTCCTTTTGAATCTGTGCCCTCCCCCGCTCCTTCATTTTCAATATGTAGTGGCGGAGAGGAAGTATAACATGATTTTAGGGCTTGCATTTCAATTCCACTGCATTTTTATGGGACAAGCAGAGTCTCCGAGCCTAGAGTTATTAGGTTAGTATCTAAAATGGGTTCAGCATTGTGGTTCTTATTGTTGAAAATGAATTAGACGGTCCCCCTCCCACCTTCCTTTCTCCTCCCTTGGGATGAGTGGATTGAGGCAAGGCCTCCAGAGACTAGTTGGATGAATCCTGGCGCTCTGATTAGTTTTGTTCTCCCAGCTTAATTGTAGCACTTCCTTTCTCTCATCACTGATAGCCCAAGTGGCTCTGTGTCCTGCCCACCCCCACGCCACCCCTTTTTGCTTTAGGAACAAGATTATCACAATGCAGGCTTGTGAATCAATTTTCCCTATGTGCTGATGAAAGTGTAATTCATTCTTAATCAAGCAGCCTTGCTGCTGCAGGCTCTGTGCCGGAATACATTTCGTTACCCTCCCATCACTTTGGGAAATGATTCCCCCAAAAGGACTTTTAGAGGAGAGCTGGAAGGAGAGTTGGCAGCCCGCCTCCTGTTGTGTTTTTCCAGCAGGGGGCGCTCTTGGGAATGATGCTGGTGGATCCTTTGTAGCTGGGTGCCGTCCCCTGGCGGGGCAGGGGAGGGGGGTGTTGGGGAGCCTGGGCTTGTCACAGGTGCCTTCCAGGCTTGGTGTCCCCAGACCCTGGAGCCATTTCTCAGGAGCCGGCCAGATCATCGTATCCTGAGGGGCTGCCCAAAATGCTGACCTGGTAAGCAGGAACCAGTTGAGTCTGCATCTGGCCCGCAAGCCCGGGTTAGAGAGAGCCTGCTGGGCACCCGGTCCTGCCGAAGCTTGAGAGCAGCCAGTCTCCTCTGTCTCTTTAAGGAGGCATATATGTCTGCCGAATCTGACCTTGTTGGGAGTACATGGACGTGTCCACGTGGTGATACCACACACGCCTGTGATTGCTTGAAGAGGTGTAGTTCTCCGGGTGGCTTCCTCTCCCACCCTTTCCCCAGCCTGGTGGCTGCCACAGACAACTGGCAGTTTGAGGGACTGAATGGGCAGGAGGCGAGGGGACTCTGCCGGGCTCGAGGCTGTCGATGCTGGGCAGGAAGAAGGGTCCAGGCCCAACAGGTGGATCAGAGCCCCTGTAAGATAAAAACCAAGCTGTATAGATCTGCGGCAGGGAAAGCAGAGGAAGTTCGTCTCCTCAGAGTGGAATTGGATTAGTGACAGACTTGAACAGCCGGTTTGGTCGAGAGAGAACTTAATTCCTCCTGTATTATTCACACGGCTGATTTTAATCAGATGTGAAGAGACAGCTGGAAGAGAGAAGCGGGTCAGCCCAGTGCCTGGTGAGGAAACTTCATGTTCTCTTAGTCATCTTCAGGGAACTGGCAACAGCACTGCGGGCTGGGGGCTTTGTGCAGGGCCTGTGTGGTTTACCGCTTGCCCAAGGCGCTGGGCACGACCTCCAAGAGCGCCGTGGCTGGCCCTTGTCTGGATTCAGTGTGACTTTTGAACGGCGTGTGGCAGACACGGTCACTAGTTGTGTTCAGAGCTCTTGCCGCTTGTCCTAGGGAGGAATCGGAAAAGGTGGGCCAGATTCAGCAGGTTCCAGAATGATGCAGCCATTGTCTGCCAGGCGTCCTGAGGCTTTTCCGTTTCACCACCTACTGAAGCTGGGAGGAGACCTTTTCCTGGTCAGGCGTGGAGATAAGCCGTGGCAGTGTGGTCCCAGAGTCCACACCCCGAGTACTTGGGGGAATTCGCCTTGCTCCTAGAGGCAGTGCTCCCCTCTCCCACAGCAGGTCAGGCTGGAGGATGAGGAGGGGTAGCACTGGGCCGCTACAGAGAGCGCAGGGTGCTGGTGGGGGAGCGGAGAGACTGGCTTCAGTTCTCACGGTGTGACCCATGGGAGCTGACCCGCGGGAGCCAAGTGAGGGCATTCGTCAGGCCAGCTCAGTGGTGCTGTGAGGAGAGAGCTGGGCCTGTCGCTGAGCGACAAGGCAGACCAGACGCTGACATGGGCTCGTACATCTTAGGGCATGAGCGGGTGGCAGGGAAACCAGGACGCTTGTCAGCCAATTCTCATGAGCACACAAAGACACACACAGGCTGTTTGTTTTCTGAAGGGCTCGCTTTGTGCTGTGATCCTCTGAACCCTCCCCTTCTCTCTTATGAATACCTCCTGCCTATAGCTGTACAGTAAACGTGACAGTCAGAGAGCCTTCTAGAAACAGCAGGTGGTGACAGATCCCACAGGTGAGAGGAACCAGGCCGGAGCACAGCTGGGAGCTGCTGTTGGCAGTGCCCGGGAGGCCCTCCTGACCTCTGCCCCCTGGACTTCTCCTTGCAGACCCTCCTCTCGCTGGCTGCCTCCCGCACCTGCTTTCCTGCACGAGCACAGGGAGAGCTGGCTGGCTGACTCAGGAGGAGGACATTTTGATGTCTAAGATAAGGAATGCTGCTAAAGGGGGAGCAGGCAGAGGCTAGGGTGGTGACTGGACAGGTTCCAGCAGCAGATAAGTGGGCCCATGGAAGTAATTTCCTCAGACAGCAGGGTCCCTAATGGAATTAGGACTGCCAGGAACCACACAACATTCGGGTCTGCCTGTGGCCCAATGCGGGAGGCTCCCAGTATCCTCAGTGGCAGCAGTCCTGTCAGCCACCTCCGTCTGGTGGGTCTGCCTGTCGCTGTAGCAGCCTAGTGCCTTATGGAAGACTGTGGTACTCTCTCCTTTGCTGAGGGCACGGGTCTACGGTGCTTTCCTACTTCTGTGTGGCCAGAGTATTTGACTTCACTCCAGACCTTTCCTCGGGCTCGGGTGCCACTTCTGCTCTCACAAGATAAGAGGTCAGGCCGAGCCCCTGGCCTGCAGTGTCGGGTAGGGATCTAGGGAAGACTCTGGCCCACCCGAACAGGGTTTTGCATCCCAACAAACATAGGCTTGAGTAACTGGAATGTGGCACTGCCCGAGCTGCCAAAACCTTCCCCTGGCACCTCGAGGGGACAGCCAGCATGCAACTTGGGTAGAGGATCCAGGAATTCTTGGAACCAACGTGGTACAAACGAGCGGAAGGCTTTTGGAGGCCCCCGCAGCCTGGGCTTCCTGCCTAGGGAAGTGGCCAGGTCTCTCGGGGGCAGCCCCGTGCCCTGTCCCGGAGGCCGTGAAGGCCGGCACAGAGCTTGAGCCTGCCCTCCCCTGCACCGCCTCCAGCCTGCACTCTGCCCTGCTCCCCCCTGGAAGGAGAGGAGCCAGAGCTGGGGGAAAGCGGGGTGCCGTGATGAGTAATAACAGCTGTTGAGTTCTCAGTGCACCTCACGCATGCTGCTGAGTGCCTCATGGTGCTTCCCAGTAACTCTGCATGTCCCCCTGTGAGGAAGGGGTGCCACCACCCCTGCTTCACAGCGAGTGAGTGACCTACCCAGGACCACCCAGCTGGTCAGTGGCTTTGGATCAGGCAGCCTGGCTGTGCCTGTATGTGACTCAGCGTGGGGAAGGGCTGTGGGTGTCTCCCTGTCCCCCTGAGGAGCCCACCTGAGGTCTATCTAAGAAACCTCAGTGGAGACATTGGGTTTTCACACCTTTTTTTTTAGAAAAAAAAAAGGGGGGGTTATTTATTTATTTGAGAGAGCATGCATGTGAGCGTGAGTGGAGGCAGGGGGCAGAGGAAGAGGGAGAGAGAATCTCAAGCAGACTCCATCCTGATGGCAGAGTCTGACATGGGGCTCAATCCCAGGACCCTGAGATCAGGACCCAAGCAGAAAGCACATTGGACTCTTCATGAGCTGCACCATCCAGGCGCCCCTGGGTTTCATACCTTTTGATTTAAATTCTCCCCCGAGAGGATTTTGTCTTAGTGAGTTTTGGGTTCTCGTTCTTTCCTGGTTACCGTTGTGAGTCCCGTTATCACAGAGCACATAACTCCTGGCCGTTCTCCTCTGACTGCATTTAGGGAGAAACCCATCCAAACTTGGCTCCCTTCTAGAGGGAGTTCCATTTAAGCAAAGAAATGAAAGCTCTCTCCAGTCTTATTAGAGCTGGGTTTTCCAGAGGGCTTCTGAAATTGGTTCCACCGAAGAAGACAGCTCAGACGCCTCCCTACACTCAGCTTGTTAGTCAGGAACTTCAAGGCCACAAGATTTGGCAGGGTTTAAAGAGCCGGCTCTCAAGCTGTCTCATTTGAGCATACTGACGCTGCCTGTGTTTGATGGCGAAGCAATGGGTTTCGAGCCTCCCTCCCCCACCTTTAGGGAGCAGAGATAGTACCAAGGACTTTTCAGATTTAGAGACTGCCAGAGCTCGAGGGAATGGCCAGACGGTCCAGCAGGCTTCCGTGGTTTAACTCCAGTGGGAAGAGGCTCAGAGAGGTCCACTGAGACGACACAGCAAGCTGGTGACAGAGGAGAATTAGTGCCCAGGTCTTCTCAGCTCCATGTGGAGCTCTTGCCTTTCCTGTGCATCCCACCCTTTCTAGCCTACATCTGATTCACTCACCAAACGTTGGAGCTGCTACTAGGTAGGAAACAGTAAGCTAAGTGAGT
Source organism: Taxidea taxus jeffersonii (assembly GCA_003697995.1). Taxonomy (NCBI): domain Eukaryota; kingdom Metazoa; phylum Chordata; class Mammalia; order Carnivora; family Mustelidae; genus Taxidea; species Taxidea taxus. The sequence continues at coordinate 18,721 of ML104029.1, read as the reverse complement.
TTCGGGCATATAAAGGTGATCAGTGTCCGCCTTCCCTAAAGGCCCCCTTTGCCAAGTCCAGGAGCTGGATGTAGAGACTGTGTTCTCTACAGTGATGTCAGGAGTCGGATGCTTCTGTTGGGGGAGATCCTGGGAAGTGGCCTCCTGAGTCAGGGTATTGGGGTTCAGCAGTCCAGGGGGTCACAAACTCTAGTGCCTCTGCCACCACGCCAAGAGCTCAACCCCTGATCCTCCCCTTCCCTTCTGCTGCTTCCCCACCCCGTGCTTCCCAGGGCAGCAGCCTTCCTGGGAAGGCCTTGTGGTTTCCAGACAGAGCACTGCCCCTTGGACACCGTCCTCCTTGCCCAAACCAGCCTCAACTAGAAAGCTCATTGCCTCCCAGCCTGTAGATGGAAACCCACTCTGAGCTGCCAGGTCATGGGGCCTGGGGCCACCAAGGGAACCAGCAGTGGAAGGGACACACTCCTTGTCTGACACAGGCCTGCCTTGCCTGAGGCTTGTGCTGCTGAGCTGGTCCTCTTGAGTCCTGGAGACAATGAGCATCCCAGGCCGACAAGACCACAGGCAGGACCCCACAGAGGCACTTTAGAGACTCTTGTAGATGGGAACGTGAGACTTTCTTACAGTGTCCAGGGATCTCCTGCCCTCTGTGAAAAGATGACATTGGTGACATTTTCCTGCTGACATGCTTCTGTCCACCAGCCATCCCTCCTGGCATGTCCTCATTTGAGTTCCTGGGCAAATCTGGAAACTTACTTGGGACTGGCCGCCAGCTTCTTCGGCGTCTCTCTAAGCAGTCTTCCCTTTCACTCCAAACCAGCCCTGAGGTCGGACCACGTAGTGCCCAAGACAGGACGGCACCTGTCGCGAAAGCAGGAATCCAGCTGCCTTTCAACTTCTTCTCTGCTTCCTTGCAGCTCACCCTGCAGAGCGCCAAGTCCCGAGTGGCCTTCTTTGAAGAGCTCTAGCAGGTGTCCAGCCACCCCAGGATCTGTCACGTCTGCTGCTCCCGGCGCCAGAGGGATGGGTCAGACACCGTGGGAGTCCTCATAGGTGGGCTGGCTTGGAGCTTCTGTGGGAGCTCTGGAACTTTCCCCAGCTGAGTGGAGAGCCCAACCCCCTTCATGTGCAATTGCCTTGAACCGTGACCTGCAGAGAGAGCTCTCATGGGGTTCTAGTTCTTTTTAAAAATTTTAAAGAAGTATTTGTCTTTCCTCATCTGATGTGGGGTTTCATACTTCCTTTGTCAAAGGCACCCTGGGGTGTGTGTGTCCTTGTCCAGCGCTGACCTCCCCAGCCCAGGGAGGTGGCTGTAGGGAGTGCAGTGCACAGGAGCCCCAGAGATAGGGAGGCTGGTGTCCCTGCCCCCACCCCACCCTGGGTTCCAGAACATTCATCTCCACTGGTGAGGAACTGGCATGGAAAGAAGTGTGGCCTGCCTAGGCCCAGGCCCAGAGCGGCCTGCCTGCCAGCCTGCCTGCCGCATGTCATCAGTGAGCTGGCCTGTGGCTCGTGACAGGCCATGCAATGGGTCTTCAGCCCAGGCACCCCCGAGGCTGCGCTCTGGCTGCCAGCCTGTGGGCAATGGGGAAGGCAGCTGTGACTGGGGGAAGACTTCAGGCCAAGGCTGTGATGACGGGCCGGCTGCCAGCAGAGGGGCAGGGAGGCCAGCAGAGCTGTGTGGGAATCTGCTCCACAGTACATGGCTCACGCCTCACACCAGGGAGGCAGGCGGGAGCTGTGTGTCTTTCTCACCCCCCTTCAGCCTTAGTCTTTCTTGCCTGTGGCAGGCTGGGGAACTCCCTGGTCACTGGTAGTTAGCCCCTGGTAGCCCGGCGAGGCTCCAGGCTCGCAGGTACTTCTGGCTGAGACCCCGTCTGTGCGGCTGACCCAGATCACCTGTCCTGGCCGCGTGCCAGCAAGCCCTTCCTAAGCCTTGATTGTACTGGGCCTCCTTTTGGTGTTGCCCTTGAAGCCCAGGCAGCCCTTTATCTTATATTCCCTCTTGGGCCGTGTGGGGTCCCAGCACAAGCCAGGTGCGCAAGCCAGGTGTCCCCTCGCTGTTGGTGCTCTGCACCGGCTGTGCATGGCTCCTGCTGCTCGGCAACATTGGGTCCCAGAGCCACCCCAGGCACCGCGCTGCTCAGCTCGGGGCCGCTTTCTCTTCTCTGTGGTTTGGTGGTGCTGCTGTGACCCACCAGCCATTCGGATCCTTCCAGTGGGGTATTACACAGAGCAGGAGATAAGTCAGTACCAGCCAGAAGAGGCTTATTAAGTGAAGACATGTGAGTAAGGGTCTGGAGATTTCCTGGGAGAGGGGTGGTCTGTGGTTTTCCTGTGCGGTTTCGAGAAATTCACAAAGATCCTGCCTTCTTTACACAGTCAGACTGAACTGACAGTGTCCCCTGTTGGCCACCCCACCCCCACTTGGGGCCCCCTTGCCCTGAGAAAGGCAACCGAGCGTGTACTCAAGCTTGGGGCATGCAGGGTGAAACTCCACCTCCAGTGCTAAGTGTGGATGGCTGTGGCTGACAGGGTTTCCTTGTCCCTCAAAACCCTCTTGCCCCAAGATGTGGTCTCAGTAAAGCGAGTCCTGAGGCGTTTGTAATGTAGGGCCTGGCTCTCGTGTTGAGGCTTTGTCTCCCTGGCCTCACCACTCACCCCTGAATTTCCATGATGAGTTACTTTCTTCCCGGCCTGCAAATTGAATCTGTAACAGTGGCTGTGGGCACAGGAGCATGGTAGTGGTTTATATAAATGTTGTCGGGCTTTGTTTTTTTTTATTATTTAACTGCTGTGTGTGTGTTCCAAGTCTGGGAAATGCCGAGCCATGTGGCCACAAGGGAGCCAGCTGGCATCTGAGCTGTGGCAGGAGCACCCTCGGGCCCAAGAGCAGACTTGGGGGGGGGGGCAGCAGAGCCTCGCTCATCCAGGAACACTTCAGCTCTCGTTGGAGGCAGGAGCTGGCGTGTACCTCCCAGAGACGGATGGGCGGAGAGGGTGATGGCCCTCCGAAAGGCCCTGAGCCACAGCAGAAGGAAAGGAATGAAAGAGGAATGTGGTTTTCAGGGACTTGTGCCTGTGGCTCAGGTGACTGTATTCTTTCCAAGTGGACATTCTGGGGGCATGGGAGCTTATTAGGTAGAGGCCTCTGAGCCCCACCCCCACCCCGAGAGCAGGGCTCTAGCCACAGTGATTTCATTTGGCCGCTGCTGACGGTCCTTGCCCCACTGGTGACACTCCGTGTGGCTGCACTGTTGGCCCTTCGCTGCTGCGCACAGACCACCTCGTCCGTCCTGACCAGGGCCCCGCGTCAGCCCCAGCAGCGCTCTGACCTCTGGCGTCCACTCAGTCATTCACGTACCTGCCAGGCCCCGCTAGACAACACCCAGTGCCATTATGTAACACTTCTCAAGTGACGGTGTTTTATAATCTTGGGGACAGGCTTCTCTCTCCCTCTCTTCTCTCGGACAAATCAGAACAGCAAATCTGGAGGCTGACAGGAGAGGGACGGAGTGCTGCTCCACGGCTGGGGCTGCAGGGGCCGCCTCAGTGCAGGGACAGCCCCTCGCAGCTGCCCTGGGGCCAGGCAGCACCCGCGCCCCCCCACCCCCCGCACCGTGCGCTTCCAGGGAAGCTCCATCCCTTTTCAAAGATGTCAGACTGCACTTGTTCCAGTGGGGTCAGAGTCTCGTTTCCTATCAGGGCCAGACCACGGAAGGCTATTTTCTATTCCGGGGGATTGTAATTTAAATGATTGTTTTAATAAAAATTCTAAGCTGTCAAAAGTGTCTTGGGCTTCTTTGGTTTGCTTGCCGCCCCAGCCACGGAGGCAGCAAGATGGGCTGGGTAGCAGGGCTCGCTCTTGTGGGCGCTGAGGAAACCTGGCCTCCACCCTCCCTACCTGTCCCAGGGACCTCAACTCCGGCCCCGTGTCACCTGTAACAGAAGAATCACCTTTTCCAGGTCGACGAGAGCACCCCTTACTGTACTTTCACCTGGGAATGCCCTTCCTTCCCTGCCATGCCCCGTGGGGCACTCAGTGTCTCGGAGAGGGCCCTGGACAGGTTCCTGTTGCGTTTCCTTTCCTCCCTGCCTGTCCTCAGTGCCAGACCTGACAACTAGGGTGCTGGACTCAGCAACCCCTTCAGGTGCTTCTGCTTCCAGGTGTCCCCATTCTGGGCGCTAGAGGAGGGGGTGGGGGGTGGGGACTTGCAGGGCCCTGGGCACAGTCCACAGGACAGATGAGGTATGCTGTTGTCACAGGCCATGTGGCACTCACACTTCAAGTCAGGAAGCATTGCTGTAGAGCTTGTAGTTTTCTGTCCTATTTCTCTGGGTTTTGTTTTTTTTAATCAGTAAAAATCCTTGAAGACCACAGCTACTATGGGACAGCTCTATCTCAAATCATGCAGCCTAAAATGAAAGATTCGGGGGGCACAATGTGTTATCAGGCCTTCTTGGGGGCCTGCCACACATCAGAATACATTTCAGTTCTCTGTTGTACAGGCCAATCCCAAAAATAACCTATCAGAGTTCACAAAAATTTCAGGAGTTGGAGATAAGTGTACTTTTAAAAATCTATTTTGGAAAGATATGTTTGAAGGCATAGAATTAGAAAATGGCCAAAATGGAGACAATATTTATTAAATAATATGAAGGTGCTTCACTTCTTAAAAAATTTAGATTGCAAGGGTGCCTGGGTGGCTCAGTGGGTTAAAGCCTCTGCCTCGGCTCAGGTCATGATCCAGGGTCCTGGGATCTAGCCCCGCATCCGACTCTCTGCTTGGCAGGGAGCCTGCTTCCCTTCCTCTCTCTTTGCCTGCCTCTCTGCCTGCTTGTGATCTCTGTCTGTCAAATAAATAAATAAAATCTTTTTTAAAAATGTAGGTTGTTATTTTCAGTGATTGGAAATAGTTTGATTGCCCCTTGTAGTGTGAGCCAGAGAAAGTACTTTGTAAATACTGGTCATTTGAAGCTGCCCAGACAATATTTTTACCTGACCTTTTAAAGTCAACCCCCCAAAGATAGTAATATTCCCATACAGATCCTGAAAGCTCCATTAAATGGGGTGAGAGCAATAATATTACCTGGTATTTTGGCACTGGGGACACCAGTTGAGTTCTACTCTGCTTTTTTTTTTTTTTTAAAGTTTGTCTTGACCGTGCTGTAAACCCAAAGCCACTGGCCAGACCTCAGGGCTCAATGGTAGTGTTTGCAGCAGTATCCCATGGGGTCCCCAAGTGGCCCCTTCTGACCTCCCCGCCAGCACTTGGTCTGCCTTTGGTCATCACCTGAGAGCCAAGTGCCTGGTGGCTGCTCCCAGAGCTGCCCACCCCAGAAGCCTTCACTTTGGAGGAATGGATAGTGAGCCACCCACGTACAACGGTGAATCCTGGCAGCAGGACACTGGGTGGAAAGGTATTGGTGCAACCGCATCAAATCCAATTTCTTGCACGTTCCGGGAAAGGAGAGTCAAGCAGTCCGCATATCCTCTGTCTCCCTCTCCTCTCCCTACTTGGCTGGCCGGCCCACAGCTGCGACGGGGCTCCTTGGCAGCCTGTCATGACTGCATTATGGCAGGTGGCTGCAGCCGGCCGCAGTCCCGGCTCGGCTGGGGAGTCAGGAGCTCACTTGCAGGGAGCCGGCTCGGGCAGATCATCAGCGCCACCAGCCCCTGAGCTGACTCAGAGCGGAACCCTCACCGCATCCTCTCCCGGTGCCCACTTGATGCCCGTCTCACTGGGGCGGTAGCCCCAGAATAGCACCTGGCATCTTGCCTCCGAGCTGAAGAAATCCAGACCTGTGAGGAGTGCCGCAGTCAGAGCGGGGAGAGGCTCCCCCGTCCCTGCCATCCCTGTCCCTTACTGTCCCTGCCATCCCTGCCGGGCCAGGGGCTCTGCTTCTCCAAACCCGCTTCCCCCTCTGAAAAGAGGATTGACAGTGACCTCTCTGGGTACCTCTGGAATGTTGTCCAAATAATGTGAAGAGCAGATTCTGAGCAGTACTCAGATTTCTAAGAAAAAAGGGGAGGACGTGGGGCAGTGTCACCATTATTTACAAGTAATAGAAGCGGCACTCGTGAAGTGGCACATTTTTTTTCTTGACACCCAGCCGGGGAGAGGGCTAAGGAAACCATAGAGCTGAAGGGCTCAGCCCTTCCTGACTTGGAACTCAGACCTGGGTCCCCAACCCTCCTTAGCGACGTGCCAGCCGTGTGACCCTAGGCAAGTTACAGGGGTTTTGTTGGGATTAATAAGAGAGCTCCTAGCACGGTGCCACTTGGTTGAGGGTGGCTCTTTGGGGGGTGGGGGCAGGGGGAGTCGGGGTGGGCATTGCAAGGAGGAAGCAGAGAAAAGAGCAGTGGTGACCAGAGGAAGCCATGACTCCGAGGGGTCAAGCCCACCAGCGGCCCCCAGTTGGGGGTGGGGGGAGCTGTCCCTCCACCTGTGCGGGGAGCTTTAATGAACCTGCATCTGGCTTGTTTGTCCTCGCTGTGTTTGCCCAGTGCCAGCCACAAAGCCCTGGAGATGATAGATAACCCAGGCTGGGGCTGCATGGAAAGGATGTTCTAGTGTTGTCACATTAATGCCCGCTGCTCCGGTCAATAATTTACCGGAGGCTCAGGGCAAGAGAGGGGCTGGGTGGGCCGCACCAGCTCTGCACCTGGCGCTCTTCCCGAGCCTGTGGGTGCCGGAGCTGTCAGAACCCAACCGCAGACACCAGGGAGGCATGGCTGTGACCTGATTTTCTCTTATCAGGCGTAAGGAAGAAGTCCCCATGGAGTCTTGCCCATTTCCAATATAAGTAATGTAATTCCCCCGCCTGCCTGCTAGGGGAGGAAGGGGCACTCTTTGATCCGAAGGAATTAAGTCCGTAAACAAGGGAAAAGTCTGCAGAGGTGTCTCCTTTCGGGATCCTGCTGTGCCATTTGCTCATTTGCCCCGAGAGAGAGGAGTTAAATGCAGATGTGTGAAGAGGATCGGTGGGGGCAGCCTTGCTCCCCCTGGATCTCCCTGAAGTTGCCCTTTGTCCCCAGCTGAGCCAGGAGACACTCTCCGAGGGTCCCAGCCTCAGACCAGCCCCTGTGTGGTGTCCCTGTTCCCCTCCCTGGACTGGCCCAGCTGGGACTGAGGGCAATTTTCAATGGAGGATGATTCTAGGGAAAATATATGTGCCAAATCTGCTTGGTCTGGGATAGACAGCTTAGCCCAGGGACCCTGGGGTGGGAGAAGGGTGCCCCCACTCTCCCCTCCTCCGTCATGGGATGAAGGGGCCTGTGGCTGGTGAGTCCCCCAGACTGTGTGCCACAGAAGGCCACTCGGGCTTCCAGGAGAGCAGAGCCTGGAGTATGGTCCTTGAGAGGCTCTCTGCTTGCAGTTGTGTGGCCTTGAGTAAGTCCCTCTACTCTCTGGGCTTCCAAGTCCTTGGCTATAAAGGTCAGGTTTGGGCCAGAGGAACTCTGAAGACTTTCTTGTTCCAATAGTCTTCGAATTGCATGTTTCTAAAGGAATTCCTCAGACTGGTCTCCCCAGGCCCTGTCAAACCAGTTTCACCACCCAGGGAGCCTGATGGGAAGTGAGGGACCCTCTCTCCCACAGGGGCAGTCACAGGCCAGCGGAGAGCCGGACTGGACCCTGGAACCCGGTGTCCCGCAGAGCCGGCCAGGCTTGCCCCAGTCGGCCCCTTCTCCAAGCTCCACACTCCTCTGGCACAAATGAAAGGACTGGCGATTGTGGCGTCAGCCCCCAAGTTAATATGAAGGGTAGCGGGCACGGGGCAGGGGGCTGGCATGGCCCCCCTGGGCTTTCCCAGGACCTCCTCCTGAGCCTGGGCTCTTCTCTGCTTCAGGGAAAGAGGATGAGGTGGCAGGAGCCCGACCGCTGCACTGTGGCAGTCGAGGTGCCCTGAATCCCGTGGGGACCTCCCTTTCGCCCACGCCTCCATCCCTCCCCCAGCCTCCTGCTCCCAGCCTGAAGTTTCCGAAGCTGAATCTATTAAGTCCTCCATATTAGCCAGCAAAGGGGGAAACAACCCTCTTTCATCTTAACTGGAGTGAATTTGCATTAACACCTGGGGAGTTCTGTTTGCCTTGAGAAAGCACATTGCTATTCTGAGCGGCACACGCTGCGGAGTTAGTCGCAGTATCCTATTCTTTTATTAATATGGCTTTTCTCTCCTCCCTCCTCTTTCCCATGGAAGAGAGAGAGCGGCTGGGGATGCCAGGGCTCCCGGCCCCACTTAGGAGCGTCCAGGGAACTGCTCCAAGGGGGAGCAGAGACCAGCTGCCAGGAGTGGGCACCGCTTGCCCACAAAGCAGGCCTATGAGCTGCCCTCTAACCCCCCCAACCCCTGCTCTGAGAGGCCACCCGGTGCCAGGGACAGCCCCCTCCCTGGGCCAAAGCCAGGACCCCCATCGCCACTCTCTGCTGGGCTGGTGGAGAGGCCCGCGAAGGCAATGGGTGTCCACAGGAGGAGAGAAGGAGCTCCTTGGGCAGGGAAGGGGGCCAGGAAATACAGATAACTCGGGGGTGGCTCCCACGGGGCCGAAGGACCCCAGCAGTCATGATGTGGAAGTCACAGCATTACAGGCAGGCCTGACTCAGGGGCCGCTGCGTGTCTGCCGTAGGCGCACTGGCCTCAGACCCTCCAGCAGCAGGCCTGGTCAGCCACCCCCATGTCCTGTCGGCCAGGAACCCATCCGAGCAACTTAGGGTGGGTGCACCCAGGAAATGTTGAGTCTAGGTTGGGTGTGGGTTGGACAGATAGTGGTCTTTCAAAGGAGGTTCTAGGAAAGGGGCACAGGGGCGGGGCAGGGAACAGTAAGTGGTGACACATTAGCTCTTCTTGCTTTCTAGTCCTTCAGGAGGCCCAGCTCCTCCTTGGGTTCAGACCTGGAAGGGACTTGTGCCCCATCTCCCTCCCCACAGCACTCACTGGTCTGGATTCAAAGCTGAGGGCCGCTCAGAGTCCAAGATGAGCGGTGGAACAGCCACACCAGCAGATTACCTCCCATCCCACCTCCTGCTTCCTGGCAACCCCAGGAGACAAGGGAAGAAGATGCAGGGCAGACAGCCCCATCTCCTCTGGGTTGGGGAGCTGAGCAGAGGGAGGGTGCCTTGAGGACTCCAGGTAGCACAGTAGAGCTGGACTGGACGGGGCAGGGTGGGGAGGACGGTGGGATCCTGCTTCTAGTGATACTTTCCTTAGCTCTCTCCCATTCTTTCCTGCACAGTGGAATCAGTTCCCACTAACCACAGGGTCATCGTGGGGGATGAACAGGGTCACGGACACCGGGTTCTGAGCAAGTGCCTGCTGCAGTGAGAGTTTATTAAACAAGACCGGTCACCGTGTGGTTTATAGCTCTTTACTATTAGCTTGTTCTAGACTCAGTGATCAGAGGAGACAGCTCAGGGCAGCAGGGGCTGTCATGGGCCAGGAGAGGATCTCCCAGAGTACAGCCTCCCACTCATTCGTCCTGGGCAGCTGTGCCTCTCTCCAGACCTCCCTGAGCTTACCCCAAAGAAGTGTGTGGTGGGGAAGGGAGGGGGTCAATGGCGGGGGCGGTGGGGGGGAGCCCTCCCAGCACTGGAGCTCAGGCAATTTGTGGATTGACTCTGGAGAGGCGCTGGTGGTGGCAAAGATCCCTGAGTGCGTGACAGCTGCAGCTGGTTGGCACAGACCCTTGGGACTTGGAGAGGTGTCTGGAGGGTCTGGAAACCCCGAGCCAGCATCAGCATTCCACGGGCACCCCGGCCCCTCTGGCAGCCTGTCCACCCCCACACCCAACTGGTCCCATGCCAGGTGCCACGGCTGCTCTCTCCAGTGACGTTTACTGACTGGGAAGTGGCCACTGAGACGTGAAATCAGTGCCAGCCTGGGGCTAGCCCACTTCATTACAGCCAGCTCTGCTCCGCTGGGTAGGTCAGCACAGGCCAAGCACAGGCCCCTCCCAGAGCCCCCCACCTCTTTGGGCTGGTCCAGCACCAGGCCTGGTTCAGGAGAGCAAACTCTAAAACCTTACCCCAGCAGTGACCGACCCTGTCTGCCCGGGGTCAGGGCCACAGGGTCCCCTGAGCCCTTGCTCTGGCCAGACACCGGGGAGTGTGCAAAGAATAGCACTGATCTGTGTTTGGCTTGGCGTCCTGGGTCTCTCTCTTTAATCCTCAGTAGCCCCCAGGAGGGCCATGTTCACCACTTTGCATACCAGATGGCATCATGAGGCCCCAAGAGAGCCCTTTGCACTGACCCCATGTGAGATGGGAAGAGCCTGAGCTCGGGGTGTCCATCTGCCCCTCCCACCCACCCGACCCCCTAGCCAGGATCCGGATCTTTCTGCTTCTCAGCTTTAGAGGAGAGTTACTCCCCCTGGCCCAGCTCAGAGCGGATGGAACAGAGCCCCCGCCCCTCTTCCATTACCTCCAGGTGGCCATGTGCTATCTGAAAGGGCCCAGCAGTGGGGCCAAGCCCAGGACAGGACAGGTGTGGGAGGGGCTGTCTGGGGTGGGATCCCATTCTGGAAGCCGAGACTCTAACCCCACAGGGCACAGGAGGAATTGAGGATTCCAGGCTGGGCTTAGCTCTGCTGGGATGCCTGGGCTTGTTCACTCCCGAGTCCCCCGCTTGGGGAATAACCCAAGCTCTGAGTGCACAGGTGGGCCCGCCTCGTCCTAGCTGGGGGGCTCCAAGCCAGTCACATCAGCGCTTGGAGCTCCAGTTCTTGAGGCTGAAAAGCAGGGTTGCCATTGCCTGCCGTGGATGCGGAAATGAGACAATGCACCGTAAGGGGTCAGCAGATGCGCCCCGTGACTGCCGCGGAGTATCCGCTACCCGAAGGGATGCTTGCCGCCACATCCTCATGGATGCCAAACTAAGTCCCGATCCACCTGTAACTTCCAGAATACCTGGCTGTGAGCAGGTGGCCAAATCCTTCTGGTCCGATTTCCCCATGCCCAGCACAGTGCCTGGCTCTGAGTAGGCAAGAGATCAGTCCATATTTGCTGGGTGAGGGAAAGGGTCTCAGTTTCCCTGTCTGTGCAGTGAGGCTCTTAAGGCCCAGGATCTTACCATACTCCCTAAGCTGCTGTGCAATTCTGATGAAAGGCTAGCTCAGAAAGTGTTTGCTTTTATCATTAAAATACTGAGGAGGAGGGAGGCTGTGACTTCCCAGCAAACCAGCTGTGGGGGCTGGGAGAGAGTCTGGGGTGTGATGTCCCCTAGCCAGCTAGTCCCATCAGCTGAGCTGTAATCACCAGGGACTGGTCCTCGATCAGTGCCCCCTTCCCCCTCTCCAGCCCCTCTGGCCCAGAGGGACATCCATCAATGTCTCCTTCTCCCTGATGCCTACACAATGAGCGGGTCCCGCCTGAATCTGGTGGGCCAGTTACTGCCTACCCCCTCTGCCATCAGCAGGATGAGCCGGGGCAGCTGGGTAAGAGACAGCCCAGGGGCCTCATCTCCAGGAATCCTCTCCTCTTCTGGGTGAGGGGACACTACTGTGTCCCCATTTTACGGATGAAGACATTGTCTTTGAGAGGCCAGAGAACTTACCCAGGGTCACAGAAGTGAGTCCCAGGGCTGTCACTCAAACACTGGTCAGTCTGGCCCCAGGTTCCCCACTTTTAATTTTGGCCACCCTCTTCCAGACCTCAATTTCCCCCACGCCCCGGGAGAGCTCTGCTGATGTCCTGAAGGTTCGGGCCCCCACAGAGCCCGCCAGAGGTGGGTGCCGCCTGCTCATCCGGTCCCAGCATCCCAGGGACAGCATGACGAATGGGGATCTCATGGGGGGCAGGTGTGACACACCCACACACCTGCAGACCAGACAGTTGGGTGATGGATCTTTTCTTCCTCTCCCCTCCCCAGGGCCTCTGTGCCATCTGGTCAGGCGCAGAGCCAAGCTGATGGATAGGCCACCCACCGGGCCACACTGGCTGCGGCCACCGCCCTCAACCTCGCCGCTGCACACCAGGGGCAGGAGGGCAGCTGCGTGGACCCTCCAGTCGTTCCACAAACACACACTTACCGAGAGCCTACTATGTGCTGGAACACGGGGCAGGCAAGACTGAATGGGAAACCAGCTGTCACTCTCCCATGTGACAAATGGGGTCGGGTATCAAATAGATAGTGGCTGTGAGAGACACCAGGGAGGGGAGGCAGAGGCATGGACTTGGGATGGGGGCAGGGGGCCAGGGAGGCCGGGGGAGTGGAGCCAGGTCAGCACTTCCAAAAGACCCTGTTGTCTTGGGGGAGGGGACCTACTGAGGGTCTGCAGAAATATAGGAGCAGCAGAGGGCGTCTGGGTGGTGGGACCAGAAGAGACAGCAAAGGGGAGGATGTGAAAGCCTCTGGAGCCAACGGTGGTCAGTGCTGGGAGCCAGGGGTGACAGTATTGGCCCCACTTCGTCGATGAGGAAACTGAGCCTCGGACATGGGGAAGGGCTCGTCCAGGTCACCCAGGAAGGGAGAAGCAGAGCTGGACTGGAGATGGGGTCATGTGATGGCCAATGGTCCCCAAACCCCCGTATCCGGGTCTTGTCCCCAGACCCAGCCTGGCTAAGCACAGAAGCCTGAGGACAGCCCCCACCACAGGCGCCTCCTCATTCAAGGAGGCAGCTGTCCCCTCCGTGCTGCCACGGCCCAGAGCCAGGCAAGAAATATCACATCATTAAAATGACAAATCCCTTCACTAACTGAACTGGAAGGCCTGCCTCCCTGCCTCAGAACCCTTCAGTCTCCTTCTTCCTGCCCCCCCCCAACCGCCCCACCAGCTCGTCTCCCCTTCCAGACCGGCAGGAGAGCAGGCTAGGACCACCCACTTGTCCCTGAGCTGACCTTGGGTCTCTCCGCTCCAGCAGGGCGCCCCCTCCCAAAGGTGTAGAGTGGGGGCTCCTTTCTACAGGTGAGGAAGCAGCCTCCAAGGAGTAGGGAGAGCGAGGCCCTCCAACTGGGGCTCCCGTCCTCTGCAAGGGTCCTGGCCATCAGTCCCCACGTTAGCAGCAAAGGGCTGCCTGAGTGACCCCAAAGGCCCATCCAACCCTAGGATTCCATGGCCCCCGCCCTGTCCCTACGCAGAAGAACAAGTCCAAAGCAAGCCTCACATTCCAGAATAGGGCCTGTGATCTGGGCAGAGCCTTTCTTCGGGACCAAACCCATTTCCCACTTGGGTGGGGCATTTTCTTGTCTGAGCCCCACCTGGTAAGGAGGATTTATAGGCAGGAACCCCAGTGGCCTTAGACAGGCTACTGTCCTTGGTTTCCTCACTGACAATGGGGGGTTGACACTGATCCTTCTGCCTGAAGCTGAGGCTGAGCTTGTACAGGCCCTGGCGGGTGTCAACTGAGCACACGTCTTGCCTCATACCCACTGATACATGTCATCTTCTCATCCACGCCGGAGTGTGTGGAGAGGCCCCGGGCGTGCAAAGGGCAATCTCCTGCAGGTGCGTGCAATGCCCCAGGTTTTGGGGGCCGGGATGTTAAGACCCCTGCACGTGCATATCAAGCCCCACGCATACACACAAACCTGGCCCCAGACGCATACATCTGTGCCGACATGCATGCCCATGCGCACCCATGCACGCCCACACCCCCTCACGTGTCCACCAGACCTGGCCGTGTACATCTGGGTCACATGCCCACAACTGTTGGGAGACCCACGTGAGGTCCAGGCTGCTCTGGGGAGCAGGGCAGGTGAACAGATGCTGGGAGATGCTGCCTGGCCCTGCAAGCGGCCCGGGTTCCCAGAATGACCCCCCCCACACACACACACTCCCCATCTCTCCTCCAGGACCAGCCAGCAAGGACATGCCGTCCGCCCGCCCAATGTCCTGGTCTCCTTGGACGCAGACAGAGCCCATGGCAGCGTCTGGCGCCTCCGGACTTGGCTGAAGCAACAGCACTGCACCCCCGCCCCCCCAGCCCCCTTCCCTGTGCCCAGCCCTGTCCTGCCTGCCATTTCTCACCCACTGGAAGCTGCATGAGCTCTCCCCACCACCCCTGCCAACTCACCACCCTCCTGGGTCCATGGTGAGGAAAGTATTTTTTTCAGGAATCACCGTAAGGGGTGGTGAGCCTTACAGGCCCTCCTAACCGACCCTGAGTGGGTTCTTCCTCTCTCAAGACCTCAGTCTTCCCCTCTGGAAAATGGGAGGGAAGTCAAACTAGAAATTTGCCAAGATCCTGTACATTTCTGGCTGTGCGTGTCTCCTGAAGGCCAGAAGAGAAGATGGGGGAAGGGGTCGGGTCGGAAGATACAGGGAGAAGGAAGCAGAATTTTAGGGATCAAGCCTAACAAGGTGGGTGGGTGGTGACTAGAGCACCCCGAGTCTGGGGACTGCTTTTGGTGTGCCTTCTCTTGTGCGCCTGCCACGTCCCAGGGATGCTTCATTGCCATTTTACAGATGAGGAAACTGAGGCCTGGGGAGAGATGCCCTGAAGCCCCCAGAGACCCCCAGCTTCCTGTACTTCCTCACAAGAAGGACCCTGGGTGGGAGCCATGCCTGAGAGAACTCCGGTACTCCCAGTCCCGCCCTCAGTCAGGGAGGGTGGCATTCCGGGAATGGCTTTCTCTGGAGCCAGGCACCTCCCCCTCCCCCCTCCCTGCTCCTGGCTCTGAGCCCACCCTTCTGCACTGCCCATCCATCTGCTGTCACTTCCTGGCAGGGCCAGTGGGCTGTACATCACCTGATGCCCGAGGAAGCCGGGCAGGGCGGGTGGGTGGGGCACTGCTGAGAGCTCCGACCCCCGTGCCCGGCCCATGTGGGAGCCACCTCAGGGCCAGCAGAAGAGGAATCTCCTGGGCGTCCCCAAGCCCCCTCCCCCAGAGGTAGCCACTTCTTGTTGGGGAGGATGACGGAGGCAGTCAGAGATCACGAGATGACCTGGCAGGAGGGGAGGGGAGGCTGGGCTGTCGGCCGTCAGGTGGAGGACATTGAGGCAGAGCATTTTGTCTCCCCCATGCCCACCTGCCTCATTTGCTGATGCGGGTCGCTGGGGCGCCATCTCCTAACTGAGCTACTGCACAGGGTTGGGGGCTGCGTCAGCCAGAGGGAAGGGCTCACAGCTAGGGGTACCTTGGCCATTATCTCCGCCTGGCATCAGCTTCCTGCCCCCTCAGCCGGCACACTCCCACAACCTGCCCTCGGCTCCCAGGGCTGAGTCTGGAGGGAGCCTCTCCTTCCTTCCTTCCTTCCTTCCTTCCTTCCTTCCTTCCTTCATTCATCCAACAACTATGTATGAGCACCTCCTGTATGTCACAACACTAGGGATGCAGCAGTGAGCAGAATCCAGGATCAGGCAAGAAAGAAGAGTCCACAGTATGTTATACTGCGGTACGTGCAAGCCTGGACAAGCAAGGCTGTGGAGGATAGGTGCCATTGTGTGTGTTTTTAAATGTTTTAAGCTAGGGTGATCAGGGAAGGCCCATTGGGAAGGTGATTTTTGAGTAAAGAGTTTAAGGCACGAGCGATGAAGATGTCTAGGGGGAGCGCATTCCTGGCAAACAACACGGCCAGTGCAAAGGCTCTGGGGTAGGCGTGGGCCTGGCACTCTGCTGGGAGCACCTGGGTAAGGCAGTTGGAGATGGGGAGCAGGTGGGGGCCAGGAGGTGAGGATCGAGGCATTTTGGGCCCCTTGTGACTTTGACTCTCTCTTGGAATAAGGCGGATGCCATGGTGGGCTTGTAAAGGGGACCACGCCAAAGTTTAGAAGGACAAACAGTGGCAGGTTAGGGACCAAGGAGAGAGACCATGTGACGAGGCCCTTGGCCCATGATCTCCTTGTCCTCCCTCCATCCCTTCCTCTTTTTTCTATTTTTCTTTCTTTTCTTTATTAATTAATACAGCAAATATTTGGGGAGCGCCAGGCGCGGTTCTAACCTTTTGTGAATTCAATCCAAACGACGTTCCACCCTGCCTCCCCTGCACACTTCACCACGTCTGCCCCAGGTGCCTGGGGTGGGGGCTGGGTCCGCATGTCAGCCCACGTGTCCTTCACCCAGGTGCAGAATGACAGCGGCACGTGTGCAGAAAACCTACCAAACATCGGTGTTCAGGGCAGGGAAGCCTCATATGCACAGATGAGACTAGCATGGAACACAGGCAGAATGTCCTCTCCCCTCCCCGGGCCTCAGTTTCCCCTTATGAGAAATGAGCGGGGTCAGAGGACCTACGACCCTCCCCTATTTTATTTTTTTTTAATTTTATTTATTTATTTGACAGAGATCACAAGTAGGCAGAGAGGCAGGCAGAGAGAGAGGAAGGGAAGCAGGCTCCTTGCTGGGCAGACCCTGGGTTCACGACTTGAGCCAAAGGCAGAGGCTTTAACCCACTGAGCCACCCAGGTGCCCCACCCTTCCCTATTTTAAATGAGGACACTTTGTGGCTACCTAGAGTCCTGGGGGCCAGACCGCAAGGACACAGGGCCACGGCTCTACCTGCATGGACAGGGACTTCGGTGCATGCAGTAAACACACGGGTAAGACTGCACAGAGCCACGTGAGCCCACATGAGCTCAGGGAACACGCATATGAGGATATGGGGAAGGACTGGGCTTGTGGGAACCCCTCCAGCCTGTTCTATGAGGAGCTGGGGTGTGAGCCTTGGGGTCTTTCTGTGGAGTGGTGTCCAAGGCCTCCTCTTCCTAACATGATGGGGCATGGGAGGGGCACAAGTCCTCCACACTGGGACCTCACCCAGTTACCTCAGAGGACTTGCTGGGAAGGAGCAGTCGATGAGCAGGAGGTCCCAGTGGTGACGCAGCCCCAGCCTGGAAAAGGGTCCTGCCTGCTTCTCGCTGCCCCTGGCCCCGTGTGGCCCCCCACTTCACCCCGGCCCCCTACAGCTCCTCTAATTACACAGCCATAAAGCACAAATCTCTAACGATCCAATTAGTAACGCCATTACTGCTCTGTCCAGGATTAAAATTACCAATTAAAATGCTGTCGATTTTATCATCACTTAGGCTCGACAGGACCAGGGCACTGTGGGCCACAGAGGCCCATTAGCAGGCCTTTGGGTGGGGGTGCTGGCTGGGGCCAGGGTAGGAGGCTTAGTTCAGCCTTGGAGGACAGAGACCCAGAAGGAAGTCTTCAATCCACCGCCCCGGCATCCTGGGACCCTGCCCCAGCCCTGTCTCTCAATATCAGGGACGCCAGAGGATCACAGCCTGGCTCCCTATAGAACTCGTGGTGGCCAGGGCAGGAGGCGCTCAGAAAGTCTCGCCCCCACTTCCCTTGCCCCTGCTCTGCCACCGTAGAGCCCTCTCCTTGGCCCACAGGCTTGAGGTGCCGTTCTTACTCCCTGTCCCCGCTGTAGAGGCGGAAGTGCCACTCTGACAAGCTGCTCAGAGGTCAGTACTGTCTCCAGGTGACAGTTCTGGGGCCCCCCTCCCTCACAACAGGGGAGATCTTGGAGGACAAAATGCCCAGGGAATAGGCAAGTGTTGGCTCTGCCTCAGAGTGGGGGTGAGCTTCCTGTCCCTGGAGGTGTGCAAACACCAGCTACCACTTGGCATGTGGCAGCAGGGGGAGACAGCAGCTCACACATGGGGAAGGCTAAGCCTGGGGCTCAATCACTGCAACCAGGTAAATAACTTGGTCCTCCTGAGAAAGAACTGGAGAGATCAGGGTCTGAGAATCTCCAGAAGGTTCAGTCCTCGGCTTTCCACATCTTGCCCTAGAGCTGCTTCGGCAGAAAGAGAAAGCCAGGGGCCAGGGAGGGGACAGTGGGAGGGGTCCAGGCAACCAGAGAAAGAAGTAGGAATGAAGTTGAAAATTCAACCCCAGGGGGTATGCTAAAGGCTGCCGGTCTGCAGCATCTCAAGGAACCCTGATGGAACAGTGATGCTGAGCCCTGAGCTCAGTGCCTTCCATGCCTTTCTCTGGCCATGCTTACCCTCACAGACAAATGCACCAAGACTAAGACCAAGACTCCAAGTCCCAATGACTTACCTGAGATCACACAGTTCTTCTCTTGTGTCTGACCCAGAGGACATGCTCCAGCCCCCTTGGAAGGGACGGGGTATGCCAGGTGAGGCCGCAGAGCTCACTCACAGGCCCTGTGTAGCTGATGTTCAAGGGAAAGTTTATACCCAGCTGTTCATGTCACACAGAGAGAGGCAGAGAGGTGGGGGCAGGCCTGTGGGGAATTGCAGGGTCCCGACCTCACCCGACTCCAGAGGTAGCAAGACCTTGCAAGGAAAGGCAACTTCCGCCACCCACCAGGGCCAGCCAGAGACGGGGCCTATCTTCTGGGCGAAGCAGCCGCCCTGGGCAGGTCAGTCGAGTGTCTCATCAGAAGCAACAGACTGAGGCAGGGATCTGGGAGCCCAGAGCAATTAGGAGCTGGCTCTCGCCTTGTCTCCTGCCAGCTGCCACAGCTGTCACTCAGGAAGTAGGGCTGGAGCAGGGTCTGGGCCAGAGGAACCCATGTCCCACTCCCGGCCAGCAGACTGACCATACCCTGGGCATAGGCTCCCACTTCCCAAAAGGGGAACCAAAGGCCCAAAGGGGATGAGGGACATGGATCTCTGTCATTTCCTGGGTGGGACATCCCCATGTTCTTCTTACCCTGCTTAGACTGTTCCCCTCCAGGCCTTCATCCTCTGGAGCAGTGGTTCTAACCCTGGTTATACCTTAGAAGAAGCTCCCAGGGAGCATTTAAAAAATACCTTTGCCCAGGCCCATGCCCAGCCCAGTGGAAGCTGACTTTGGGGTTGGGGGG